>JAVLVB010000047.1:1328819-1359556 GCA_032876305.1 Orestias chungarensis
GGTGGCCTTTTTGAACCAAAATGTTGGTGTAAAACAGCCCGGATTTTATCTTCAGGAGACTCATATCGCTAAGGACCTTAACTTACTCAAACAACTTTCTTGCAACACTTTAAATTTTCTGACAGTGAGAGGTAAATAATCCTACAAATATCTAAATAAAGTAGAATACTAGCATTGACACGAAACAAACTAATCAGCATCCCTTAATTTAAATGATGATCACTTTGCATTTGCCATCAGCATTAGATACCTCATGGTATACAAAAACCATAAAATTTCCAACACAGGACAATACAACAATTACTATAGAAATCACTTAAGAAAAAGAGAAACATTCAAGTCTCTAAACTTCAAAGATTTCACAATTTATAGGAATCTGCTGTCTGCAGAACCTCAAGCTTGATCCACTGAAATCCAACCAGGAACAATAAGGACTCAGCAGGAAGTCCCTCTTCAAACAGCTCACTTGTAGTTATTTGCATGACTCAGGATTGAACAGAGTTTGAGCCTTTAGTGATAATCCCATCTACTTCACATGTTGTGCTCACATTCACGTCCCTCCATCTGCAGTTACCTTTTGTCTGGAGTGGTTTCATTTTCTTTGCTTGCCGGAGCTTCCTGAAGATCTGGGAGGTTGGCAAAGTCATCCTGTTCAGCCAGCCCGATTGCTAGAGACAGAACAACCATCTTCCCCTCACTGGACACACATATAGAGACAAACAAGGTATCACAAGACCACACAGAGGTGGAATATACGCACAAATAGTGACGCACACTTGTTCCGGGCGGAAATACACACAGACGAGCAGTGATGGGAAACACACCCAGCACACATTCATGTGGTGTACAAAGAAAGAGTGGAAGAAAGGCGGTAGAACGTGAGGACACTACAGTGTTCATCTTAACAACAACTACCAGACTTTACTTTGCAATGCATCCTACTAAATTCTGCATTCAATTCTTGGTAAATGTAAGCAACATAACTGATAATATCTAAAAAAGCATAAGGTTTTACTATTTTATTACTGCAATTTTTTGTAAAAATAAAATAGCATCAAATTTACTTACGTATATTAAATATACCGGTGGAAAACTGTAAATAAATCCATATTACTAAGCCAAGGAGGGCATTTTTATTCAATGCTTTACACAATTACATGATCAGGAATTGGGAATTTTCACCCATATGGCATCTTCCATGCATACAATTTATCACTTTTTTAACTTCCTCATTTCCTGAGCAAATCTATTTCTGTCAAGTCAAAAAGAGCAAGTCCTCCCTGAATAATTTTTTTTCTTTTACAGCTTTGTGAGTATAAACTACGTATATAAGGCAACAGAGTTTATGAATCACCACAAAAGTCTTGTTGTCACATTTTTTATGATGTGTCGAGCCCTGGAGCTTATGATCACTCAGCATCCTGTGACAATAGGATGAGCGGCTTTTTCGGGAAGCACTGATTTCTTATGTTGCCAATTTATTTGTTATATATATTGAGGATTTAGTTATTTGATTCCTGAACATTGAAATTAGGGTGTGCGCAATATGAGTGTAGTTATTTTAACTTTCATTGGAAATCACAGAGGATGCTAAAAGGCTTTTTTTATCTTGTGCAACAGGAAGCATATACTTTAAAAACAAATATTATTAAAGGTATATCTAAACCAATTTTGGGCACCACCTAATCATTAGGAATTAATAGAAAATACTTTTCAAACACAGTGTTTATGAATACATGCCTGTTAATGCTCGAGTTTTAAAATAATAATAGAATAAAGAATAAGTGCAGCACGTTATTTTGAAACAGCAAAGTGTTACACATTCATGAAATTATGACAGACAACTTCTTTGCAAAATATCAGTAGGAAATGTACCAAAGTAGCTAAAAGTTTTTTTTTTTTAACCCTCCTGTTATGTTACGGGTCAAATTGACCCGTTTTAAAGTTTGAAAATCTAGAAAACAGAGTTAAAAGTATTTTTTCAGTATGAAACTTCTTCTACTTCTCTTAAGTAGTGTAATCAACATATAATATGAAAATGGTTCATTTCACATATTTGCACCCACCATCTGTATGTTCATACCACAGAGATACTGTTCGGGTCAATTTGACCCAACAGTCAAATTGGGGTAAAAAACGTCAGAGTATTTCTTTCTTTAGAACTGTGAGATAGAACTGTGAGATATATTTCACCCCAATCTAACAAAGATGCACAGCTGCAAACATCATGACTTTTGACGGGAACCACTTCTGTTCTCTCTGTAAATCTCCACCCACATTCAGCGGACCCTCAATAGGGGAGGGGTGAAACGTATAAAAGATTCTCTGCATAGGAAGGGTTAAAAGGAGCAGTGGACTCACTTCTCGTCGCCTGAGTATTAGTTGCATTTGGTCATCCACTGAGTCAGTATACTCACCTTACAGAAAACTCTCCGGTCTGCTCAGCCATCTGGTTTCACCAATCCTTCCTCCAGCTCGGTCTGCTCGATCTCCTTCATCCTCTCTCCGCCGCACACAACCCCTTGGACAACCGACCATAACATCACTGGAAGGACTCACAACTCAATGCTCTTGGCGTTCATCAATGTTCCCGGTTTCCCACGTCGTCCTCTGTTCCTCCGAGCACCGTTTGCCTCTGGTTCCCGCTTTTGTTAGACATCTCAAATTATCCCGTTCCCTGTTGTCACTTCACCAAGCTCTAACTGCTGTCGGATTACTCACCTGTGGTTCCCGTTGCCATCAGAGGTCCTCATCTCTGGTTCCTTTGCCGTTGTCGATCCCGCTGCTGATCAGCGCTGGTTCCCATTGCCGCTGGTTTCCCGTCTGCTGTTTATTCCCCTAGTCCAAGAACTCATCATCCATTCCAATAAATCGTTATTATTATACTCCTGAGAGTTCTGGTGTTTATGTGGGTCCGCAGACTAAACATTATGACAGAATACTCAGGCCAAACGGACTCACAGGAGGCTCTCAGGAGGGTCATTTCCGATCAGTCAACAATGCTCCATTCTCATGAAACTTTCATTCGTTCACTTTCTGAGCAGCAGGCTACCACAGATCAGAACCTGGAAGAGATTACTCACCTCCTACAGACGCTCGTTCCCAGACCTTCCGATGTCGGTCCACCCCCGTACTAGGGTCCTTCCACCCCTTTTCCGCCTTCACCTCCGCATCGCTCACTTCAGGTTCCGGTTCCCCTCAGCGTGTTACTTCCCGTTCCGGAGCGTTATTCCGGAGAGGCTGGCGGTTGCGAGGGATTTATTATGCAGTGTTCTCTAGTCTTCGCTCATTCCCCACAATCCTTTCCCAGTGATGATGCCAAAATAGCGTTTGTTATCGGTCAGTTGAATCCCGGTTTCACAGATACCCTGAGTTCTGTTTATCTTATTCATATTTTAGAGATGAATTTATGGGGATTTTTGGCCATGAGACCGACTATTTAACATTGTCTCTCAAAATCCAGAAAATCAGACAGGGATCTAGGTCGGTAGCGGAGTTTGCCATTGAGTTTCGCACTTCGGCGGCTCGCTTCGAATAGGATCCTCGCTCGTTAAAGAGCACTTTCTTTTTGGCCCTCAATGAACCTCTCCAATATGAGTTAGCCCTTTTTGACGAACTTCACTTGATGAATTTATTTCACTAGCATCTCGCGTTGATGGTCGTCTGAGGGAGATGGACGGTCTTAGAGCATTTCATAGAGCCTCAACTAAACGGGTCCCCGCTTCTGTTCAGCCTCCTCCCGTCAACAACAACACCAACTCATCCGCTAGCCGTCCTATGGCTGAGCCTCCACGACTTTCACCACCAGGGCCAGAACCCATGCAGGTCAGGCGAACCCGTCTCTCCCCTGAGGAACGGCAGCGGAGGATGCAGTCCCGGGAGTGCCTTTACTGCTGCACTTCCGGACATTTCATTGCTAACTGTCCCAACTTAAGAAATAAATCTCCACTCCCCGATCGGGTCCGTTCCGGGAACGGAGGACCACAGTCGG
The DNA here is from genome assembly GCA_032876305.1 of Orestias chungarensis. Taxonomy (NCBI): domain Eukaryota; kingdom Metazoa; phylum Chordata; class Actinopteri; order Cyprinodontiformes; family Cyprinodontidae; genus Orestias; species Orestias chungarensis. The sequence continues at coordinate 1,332,811 of JAVLVB010000047.1, forward strand.
ACCTATCCATTGACACTAGTCAATGGATCGGTCTCAGTCTCCTACTCCCTGCTACCATAAGACACAACCTCTGTACGTTCAGTCTTACAGATCTCGTTGACTCTAGTTGTGAGCAGTCCTTAATAGCCCAAACCCTAGCAGAACATCTTCAGATATCCACATCTCCTCTCGAAGTTCCCCTCCGTGTTTCCGCTTTGGATGGGCGCACGTTACCCCACATCACTCACATCACCAAACCTGTTGAACTCATTCTTACCGGTAACCACACTGAGGAAAGAACGTTTTTTGTTTTCTCGTCTTCTCTACCCAAAGTCATACTAGGTTTCAACTGGCTCACTACTCATAATCCCACCATCAACTGGGCTGAATGTACAGTCACCTGCTGGTCGTCTCACTGTCTTTCCTCTTGTCTCCAGGCTGCCGTTCCTTCTAGCCCGCCCCCTGAGGACATCTCCATCTATTCTCAGGACCTAAGCAACATCCCGGACGAATACCTAGACTTAAGACAGGGTTTTAACAAGACAAAAGCCTGTTCTCTTCCCCCTCACAGACAATATGATTGTGCCTTTGACCTTCTTCTTGGAGCCCCCTTACCTTCCAGTCGTTTATTCAATATCTCCCACAAGGAACGAGAATCGATGAAGAACTACATCAATGAGTCCCTCGCGGCTGGTATCATCCGGTCCTCCTCGTCTCCCTTAGGGGCGGGCTTCTTTTTTGTCACCAAGAAAGACTGTTCGCTCCGACCTTGTCTCGACTACCGGGGTCTCAACAATATCACCATTAAGGACCGCTATCCCTTACCCCTCATAACTGCCGCCTTCGAGTCTCTGCATAAAGCCACCATCTTCACCAAACTAGACCTCCGCAACGTCTATCATCTCGTCCGTATACGCCAGGGGGATGAGTGGAAGCCCGCTTTCAAAACACCCCTGGGACACTTCGAGTACCTGGTCATGCCCTTTGGTCTCTGCAACGCCCCATCAGTCTTTCAGCCTCTCATTAACGATGTCCTCCGTGATTTTTTAAACGTTTTTGTGTTTGTCTATTTAGACGACATCCTGATTTTTTCCAGTTCTCCTGCTGAGCACAAGATTCACGTCCGACAGGTTCTTCAACGTCTGCTCCATAACCGTCTCTACATTAAGGCCGAGAAATGTGAGTTCAACAAATCCTCAATAACATTTCTAGGTTATATTTTTGAGGGCGGGCAGATCCGAGCTGACCCCACAAAAGTCCAAGCAGTAAAAGAATGGCCCATTCCCAACACTAGACGCCAACTCCAACGGTTTTTTAGGGTTCACCAATTTCTACCGAAGATTTTTTCGAAATTATAGTTAGTCAGTCGCACCTCTCACCGCACTCACCTCCGTCAAGAAACCTTTCATCTGGACCCCGAAGCAGATGTAACTTTCCGTATCCTTAAGACTCTTTTTTCTCCAGACGAAGTTCTTGTTCAACCCGACCCATCTCGCCAATACGTCCTGGAGGTGGACAGCTCAGACCTGGGAGTAGGGGCCGTTCTCTCCCAAAGATCCAAGGAAGATAAGAAACTTCACCCATGTGCCTTTTTCTCACGTCCAGCTGAACGGAATTACGACGTGGGAGACCGGGAACTTCTGGCCATCAAGTTTGCTTTTGAGGAGTGGCGCCACTGGCTGAAGGGCGCCAACCATCCCCTGCTGGTCTGGACGGATCACCGGAACCTTGAATATATAAAATCTGCCAATCTTCTCTCGTTTCAATTTGTCTATTTCTTACAGACCAAGTACCAAAAACATCAAGGCCTACGCACTTTCACGCAAGTTCTCTCGCAACGACGACGCACCTCCTGAACCCGCTTCCATCATTCCGACAGTGTGGTTGGTATGGTATCCTGGGAGATTGAGGACATCATCTCAGACGCCCTGCTTTCCGAACCGAATCCCAGGACACCACCCCAAAAGACCAAGTATGTTCCCTCCTCTGTCCACTCTCATGTCATCCACTGGTTTCACGCTTCTCGCCTCTCCTGTCACCCTGGTTCCAGTCGGACCATCGCCCTTATTTCCCATAGTTTCTGGTGGCCCAACCTTCATCACGATGTCCATCAATATGTACAAGCCTGTCCTACATGTTCCCGAAATAAATCAAGCAACAAGCCTTCTTCCGGTCTCCTACAACCCCCCAGATCCCTAAGCGTCCCTGGTCTCACATTGCCATTGATTTTGTCACAGGCCTTGCAGTTTCCCAAGGTATGACCACCATCTTATCCATCATAGACAGTTTTTCTAAATCCTGCCATCTCATGTCCCTTCCCAAGTTGCCCTCTGCTTTTCAGACTGCCCGCCTCCTGATTAAACATGTTTTCCGGCTCCATGGGATCCCTTCCGAGATCCTCTCTGACCGCGGCCCCCAGTTCACGTCCCAGGTCTGGAAGCACCTGTGCGCTGCCCTGGGGGCCAAGGTCAGTTTAACTTCTGGCTATCATCCTCATTCCAATGGTGAAGTCGAACGCCTTAACCAGGAGGTCGAAGCTGCTCTCCGTTGTTTAGCCTCTACCCACCAGGCCGACTGGAACCAACACCTCCCTCAAATCCGTTTCCCAAAAGTTGTCTTCCCGTTTTGTCGGTCCATACACCATCGAAAATGTCCCCAGTCCGTCCAGTGTCCGTCTACTTCTTCACTCCAGTCTCAGGATTAATCCCATTTTTCATGTCTCTCAAGTCAAGCCAGTCCAGACCAGCGAATTGTGACCTCCAGCCGTCACCCCTCCACCCGCTCTGTCATTGATAGGCACCCTGCCTATGATGTCCGGCGGATCGTGGCTATCCGTCGAGGTCACCAATATCTCGTCGACTGGGAGGGCTACGGTCCCGAGGAGCATAGCTGGGTGCCTCGCTCTTTCATCCTCGATCCTTCCCTCATTCAGGACTTTGAGGCCTCCTCCTCATCGTCTGGACTGCCGGGTGGCGGTCCTTGAGGGGAGGGTACTGTCAGGTTCAGTCCTTTCAGTATGTTTTATAGGTTGTCCAGGTTGCCAGTATGCTACTGGCAGGATCTACCAGATAGACCCCCTTCCAGAGACGGGAGTGCGGGGCCAGGGACTTCCCCGGGCAGAGCCCCAAGTGCTGGAAGACGTCCTGGACGGGTTCGGACGGTTTGAGAAACTGCGATGGAGTGCGTGCGTGCGTGCGCGCCTCGCCCCCCATGACGGAACTCAGGTGGAGGACCACTGGGACAGATGGGGCGACTCGGTCTCGCTGCCCACCGTTCGACCGCACCAGGGTGCTTGAGTGCTGGGACGCAATAGCAAGCGTGTCTCTTAATAGGAGCCATGTTGCGGTCTTTACAGAAACACACAAATGGAAATGAAACAGCACGTTTTGCATAGTCATATATCCCAGCATGCACCGCACGCTTCTTCTTCTATGGGGAAAAAGAAGTTGGCGTCTGCATACTGTACTTACGAGACCTGTTGTGGCTCAATATTGCTCCATATATAAGGCATACTGTTGACTTTTGAGAAAATTGAAGGTTTTTAGATGCGCCTTAATAGTGCGGAAAATATGATACTCTGCACAAAAATGCTGAAATCAGCACATGAGAGGACCAGATATTAATCATCATCCTTGATTACAATGCCACCAAAGGGGGTTAAACAACGTAACAGAGTCCTACAGCACCAAACAAATGACTGTACACTGGCCTTTGGTCATCTCTAATAACATTATAGTATTGTTTTATATTTTGGTCTTCCAAAAGTAATAAAGTAGTGAAACATTAAAAAAAATTGAACATGTTTTTTTTTCAAATGAGAAACGAGTGAATTATACCCTAACTGAACTATTACCTGTTAGAGGTAAGAAACACCATTGCACTAAATATTGATAAAACAATTAGTATTGGCATTCTTATTGAAATATTCACACTGCTTGTTATAATTATCGGGGTTTCAGATATCTTCTGTATCAGTAAACATCCACCGCGTCAAATTGACCCGGGACCCACAAGGGTGTTCCTGACAAATCTACATAACAGGAGGGTTAAAAAAAAGACTTGAGGCATAAAATTGAAACAATTGAATAAACAAGCTACTAGGTGAAACGAGAAAAGATAATTAAACTAATAAATTATCAAAAAGTAAAAGAGTAAAAATCAGCCATTAATCAAAGCAATTACTCAAAGATAATCTATATAATAGTACAATGCTGTCAGATTAATCAGCTAATGTTGAAAAGCCAAGAAAAATTTAAAAAGTAATTCTTAACTAAAATAGATTAGGTTTCACCAACATAGGCTGTGACTTACTCAAACAGCAACACCACAATATTACTCCACAATGTGAAAAATTAACTCAGGTAAATGGGTTTTAAGTAAGTATTTTTGGGCCCCAAAGCAACCCAGTAGAGAATGTCAGCAGTTCATAGACATCCAGGGAAAAACAAAACTGAAACTTATTCCAAATTGATCTCTCTGGTTGTAAAGTTGTTGCAAAACTAACATCTTCCCTTTGGAACAAATTGAACTTGGTCTGACAACACGCAAAATGTAAATTTATAAATATTTGACCATATTTACTGCTATTTGCTTGATTCTTTACCCACTAATTTAAAAAAAGACCTTTGCCTGGTCACGAATATTTTACTCTGAGAGATCGCTGTCAAAAAGGTGTGTGCACAACTCCATCCATCCATCCATCCATCCATCCATGAGATTTACCTGTTGTCATAACATTGAAATCAGTACTTCTGTACTAATAGCTCCCAAAAGTTACTTCCACTTAAATTTCTCTCACTCCAAAAATTTGCCACAGGTACCCCAGTTCAAGGCAAATGTCCTACACAATCCTAAACTGCTAGAAATAGCAAATATAATAAAAATTCACCAATAACAAAACAATTAAATCTGGAAATATCTTAAGACTCCAAAATTACTGAAGTAACACCAGTCAAAATGAATAAGTGTTTAGTTGTTACTCCATATTTAGCAATGCATGTCTGCTATGAAAGTTATCTAGTTCAACAACAATCAAAATTGGTCAAACTGTCAATCTTAAACATTATCAGTCAAACTATTCGTAGGACATGCTTGGATGCAACCAAACTGTGCAGGAACTTTCTGATTTGCTAATTTCCTCTTTAAAGCACAAAAAAAACTACCTTTATTTAAGCATGTTATTAACTTATTAAAGAAAAGTCAAATATTTGTTTACAATCATCTTCTCCCCCAAAGACCAGATAAAAAAACCTTATACAGTCAATTTTGATTTAAAATCACGTTTAAAATCTGGAAAAACTGTAATCCTCTAGAGTATTGATGATTTTGAAACAGCAAAATAAAAAAAATAGAAGACCTTATAAAAATGTTATTAGAGAAATTAAATTTTAAACGAATAAACACAATGACATTAACAGTTTATTTAAGTCAAAAGTAAGGGATAAAAGTTTGGTCCGGAACTCACTGTTGAGTTTGAAATTTTGAGGCTCTTATAACAAGATTAAAACAATAATTAATATTAGACAAAAAAACAAAACTCCCAAATAGCTAATTAAATCTTTCACTGATGAGACAAACACCAAGAGAGGTATGAAAGTATGCCTAAAGCTTAAAGGATGTCAAAAAATAGGGTGGATTAAAAGCTTCTACAAAATGAAAATTATGTTGACATCCATCTTTTGATGTTTTCCTCTTATTTTCCCACTGATCTTCCTTCTCTCATCTTTGCGAACATCACATTTCTCTGCCAAATGTCTTCTGTAGAGCACTCCTTAATTCAGTGCTGTTTGTGGAAGTAGTATTGACAACAAGAGGGAATATATTAGCAGTAAAGAGGCAGCAGCAAACTGGGGATGTATAAACAGGACCATCATGATGTTCATTGATGGGCTGGCTGAATTTATATAGATGTAGAGAGAAAAAGAGACGTGCACCCTAACCAAAAGATGTTGAATAAATTACCACCTACAGAAAAGTCTATCAATCTGAAAAAGAAAAGCGACGTGACACAAGAAAGAAATTAAACAAAGCTGCTATTTTTAGATGTTCATACAATACGTTGACAAATACGTTATATCCCTATACACCATGGGGTTCAAACACAAATGTATTTGCCTCACTGACATTCATAAGGACAGAGATTGGAAGCAATGAAACCTCAATATGGTTTTGCAGCCTGGAGACATTGTTAATAGGAGGACCAGCAAAAGGCTCAAGAGAGAAGAGGTTTGGTTATTGATGTGTTTAGAGTGTATGTTTATGGTCAGGAGTGGAGGCAGGTGAAGTAGAACAAATCATCTATAATTTTTCATTCAAGTCAAGCAGTAGATCTCTGCGGGCTCAGTAACTGAAACAATCAGGTTCCTTTGTATCGCAGTAACTGTACTATTCACAACATGTTATGTGGAAACGCGTTTTCCCTAAAACATCTGATTATACTTGATACTGGGATACACGGTTTTATTTTTAAAAGATAGTTAGCCTACGATTTAATCCTTTTACTAATAAAGTTGTACTGGGATTTCATGTTGGTTTCTGGGTTTAAGATGAATTAGATTGTGTCATTTAATGTCATTTTTTCCTACAAAATTTTAAATCAACATCAATATTGCTTCCAATTTCCCATACTTAACAGTTAGTCTCCTAAAAAATTGTCATATCTTGTTTAATATCGATTCTGGGGCTCCATAGCACTACAGCAATAAGCAGCAATAAGCACTGTGTTAAAAACCCTAAGTTCTTTAGTTGTTTTTAAATTGGCTCCAGTGTGTGGAATGGGTTCTGAACAGATTAAATGTTTCCTTTTACCATGTGGGTGTGTCCTCTGTGGTGGCCATCTTGTCTCCCAGCTAAACAGGAAGAACACTTCAAACCCAGGCCTTGTATAGAAAATCAACTGAACAAGCGTATGATCGGTTACAATTGTGAAGCTCAAAGTAATTTAAAGGAATAATTTGACAGTTAAATTGTGTGTCTGTATAGATGCAATGTTTGCTAAAAGTTTAAAGAATTGTCATGTTTTCATTAATTATGTTAAAGTTAACTTTTTTTTCTTTCTCACTCTGGAAGATTGAGATGAGCTGATTTCAATTTAGAAGGCGGGGTCTGGAGAATACATAAGAGAACTGCCGGTGTAGCAGGGGATTGTCAGACTGCCGTTTTTAGATCTGTTAAGAGATGTATGGAAATCAGTAAACCAGTTTGGTTTGATGAACTGAAAAGTCTGAAAAGTAATGTTTTTGGGTTTTGTTTTCCACACAACACCTCTCAGTGTTACACACTGTTACCTTCTTATGTTCTCACCATGCATGCACAGATTTCCTACAGGTACAGTGGCTTTAGAAGAAGAAGAATAGAATACCTTTTATTGTCATTATACACATTGTACAAACAAGATTGAAGGACCACTCCTTTCAGTGCCGTGCAAAAAATGTCTAAATATATATGTGCAGGAACTTTGTGTATTTTCTTAATACACAAAGTTGTCTTCCATTTATTTGTGTCTTGTGCTATTCATTCATAGGTTTGCTTTCCTTTTTGTAACTTTCAGGTATGACCACAATAAAGATTTGTTTTTTGCTCAGAATTCAAAGACTTTCTCTGCACTGGTGTCTTCTATTTCTCACCAGTTTTTAGATTTTTTATAGGATTCCAGTCCAACTGTCTGAAAAGACACATCAGTAACAACTGGGTTTGTTTTATTAGTTTACTTTTCCTTCATATTTTGGGAACGCAAAAGTATTTGGGTGCAGACTTACATAATAATAGAAAAGACGATAACCTAAAAGGGGTTGTAAAAAAAAATTCTGGCTAGTATTCTTAACAAAACCTCTTAAACCTAGTCAAGTTGAACGGAAATTGATTAAAAGCTGTTAAGGTAATAATGTTTGTTTAGTCAGTTTCTATGCTCATCAAAAGTATGTTTTCAAAATGTTAGACAAGGAGATCAGACTTCCTTTTTGTTTCCCATAAAAGTACCAATAAAACACTGTTAAACTTACAAAAGAAATATTTCCAACCAAAGTAAACTGGAGGGTGAGCTGACAGCTATTTTTTCTATAAAATAGATATCTTTGGTGTACTCTGTGCAGCCAGCTGTGGGATGTGTGTGCAGGAACTACCTACAGAGAACACCATTTAAATCCTTAACAAACAAGCTCAAAGTAACATTTAAAAAAACAAATACAATTAAGTATTTCCATTTTATTTTCAGCAAAAGTTTTTCATACTAATATAATTTTTTATCTGATCTATAACCGACATACACTTATACACATAGAATAAATCTGCACTAAAAAATATAATTAACTAATGTACTAGTAGAATGTACAATTTTCAAAATCATTAATAGATTTTGATAACTTGAGTCCATCTTGATTTGTTCTGTTAAATGAGCAGATTTTTGCTTAAGGAATTTTAGTTATTAATATTTATTCTGTAAACTGTGAAGAAAAACATGGAAAAACATAACAATTGTAAAGACTATGTATGAATAAAACATTTAAAATACATTTTTAAGCCAACCTGGACATGCAAAGTGATTTCCTTACAGGTAAATTGTCAAGAGAGGAAACCATGTTCATGTGAAACTTTATCACAATATTATTTGGGTTTATTTGACAAATTATTTGGTTATGAGTTTGACGACTTTTACATTTTAAATAACCTCATCATGCACATTCTTACAGAGGAGAAAACTTTGTGACACTTACAAGAATGACTTGACGTCCAGACCTCTATGGCGAATTTGCTCCATCATGTGGTCCCAGCTTCCCGGATTAGACCGTGATCGACCAGCCCCTGTCCCTCTATACCTGGAAGCTCCAGCCGGACTCCCCCGGACCCCCCGAGGGCCCCCGCGGTGGCCCCCGCCGCCTGGGCCCGTGTGCAACTGACCCAGGCTCTGTGAGGTGACCGGGGGGTCGTTGGGACCCGGCGGGGGCTGGTGAGTGAGGGGCTGTTGGAGGCTCTGCTGACGGACCAGAGGGCGCGGGCGCGCGACAGCCGAGGACGGGATGTGCTCCAGAGTGGAAGCGGATGACAGGGAGGCGTCCCCGAAACTGAGCATAAACACGGGAGCAGTAAGGAAGCAAACGGACACAAGAGGGCAAAGTTTAGTATTAGATACAACATGGATTACTGGGTGCAAGATGAACGCTCACCAAAACGGGAGCAGATGATTGATGATATAAAACAAGTGAGAAGATACACAGAAGATAAAGAGGAAAAAAAACATTTATTAAATGTAAATTGCTGTTACTTGTGTAAAGACTGATGTTTCAGCTTTCATATTTAGGTAGCATAAAAGTGGAAGGGTGTTTCAGTGTTAAAGCAATCATAAATTGTCCCAAATTTAGAGTAAGAAAAAAAGAAAATTCTAAATTGAATTATAGTTTAAACCCTAAGTGTCACTATTACTTAGCTGGAGCCTCCATCTGCAGCACTAAACTCTGGATGTATGTTATCTTTCTTGCTAATTAGCTTTGACATACTTCTACCTTCTTGCCTTAATGACTTTTGCTTCAATCTCTCCTTCTCTAAGGTCCTTTCCATTGCTCCCACTCCACCGCTTTACCTTGGCGCTCCAAAACTCAGCAGTTCTTAATGTCTCTTTTCCATTCATCTCTTTCTCACCCTCACCCCTCGTATCACTCCATCTCACCATCACCTTCAATCACTGCTCTTTAATTCTGTTCCCTAATTATTGGTCTCCTTCTCTTACGCTCCTGTAATTGTTCTTCTCTCCTTATCCTCTCCTCAATCACAGCCCTAACTGATGATTGTAAGCCTGTGCTAAACAGCCCTGGATGGATCCAAAGCTGTGAGGGAGGATTTACTGCCAGGACTTGATCTGTGTTAGCTCAAGTCCTCTTTGTTATTAACTCGGCCTTAACCCCGATGGAGTGCCGGAGGAAAATCACCTACAGGCGCGAAGCACTGCTGCAACTAGTAAATGCAGAAGCTCATGCGTACAAAGGTGTGCACGCTCACACATTTACATATTTGACCTAAAGCACTGTCTTTAGCTCTTATATAGACATTTGTTTACTTGTACCAGTACAACTCAATCTATGTGGATGAATGCACAAATGTTTTATTTGGATGAATTTATGCTTCACCATCAAAAGTCATAAGTCATTTTCTTTTGAGGAATATAATTCATTAATCCGATGCCAGCTAATTATATTCCTTTTTCGACTCACTAGAAACATTGAAGCTATTTATGAACATCTGGTGAATATACACTCGTACACATGTTTGGCAGGGATTAATCTGGTTTAGACAATGTTCATAAATAAGAATGAATTATTAGCAACAACTAGCACAAAGAAAACATACTTAATGGTTATGGGAATTATGACTGGACACACGTTTCCATTTATTATGTATGACCCATGCTACATTATGGTAAATTTCCTACAGCAGACATACTTAACAAACCAAAGAAATCACACAGGGAGGGGGTTACAATCTAAATAAAAAGTGAACAGTTTACAAGTACAAAATTAAGGGAGACTGGGAAGTTATGGCAACAAAGTGTACAGAAGAAGAAATTGATCAGAAATTGATCTAAATAAATAAATACAAAAACAACAGACTAGAATTGGAATCCCAAACACTTCTGATTGGTATGATGGCACACATACCCCTAACACAATGTTTTCTTGTTTGACATATCATAAAGAAATCAGTCTATAATATCAGGAAGAGGGCAAAAATATATGTGTACTGAACCATGTTTGACAGACACTTCAAATAAAGATTAAAATATGTTTTACTGGAGAATATGTTTAAAAAAAATGGTTATAGGTGCCACTGAAGTAGAATGTGACAAAAGCATAAGCTGAAAACATTGCATTACTTATTTTTAATGGAAAAAAATAATAATTAAAGAGTAAAAACCAAAAATGTCACCTAGAATATTCAATATGAAGTGAAAATAAAGAAAAGCTGACAGGTTTTAAAAATTGCTTTATATATGGGTTGAATGGTGATGTTTTCATAAGTGACATCATGAAAACTCAATACATCTGACTGACCAACTGGTGACATTAGGCTAGACATCTTGGAGCCAGTCCCTAGGCTGATAAATTTGGCCAGCCTTTCCAGTGAGACAAATCTGAGATAGATTTGTGTCTTTTGTAAAAAATGTACTGGTATTCAATCAGAAAGTAGTGTATCCATTTATCTGTTAAGATGCCCTGCGTTTTTGTCCTTTGAGTATATCTCAACAGTAACAGACGCCCTGAGCGAGGAGCAAGTTTGATGTGCTGAATCCTATTAGTGACTTGGAGGTTTATTTTCACATTTCTTTTTGTTAGTCAATTAAGATGACTATAAACTTTGAATGACTTTGTAGTTAGATGAAATTGAGGAAGGAGTGAACCCCCCACCCCCGCAAAAAACAAACAAAAACAAAAAAAACAGGAGATTGAAAAAAAAAAAATCCTGACAGTGAAGAGTGAAAAGAGAGTGTGGGAGAGACAGAGAGAAGAGGAGAGCAAAATGCCCAAAAATAGACACCAATTCCAAGAGGAGCAATGGAAATACAGCAAAACCAAAAAAATAGAGCTAAGAAGAAAACAAAACAGACAAACAAATGGGGGGAAACAACATGACACAACCTCATTTATAAAACACATGTTTAGGTGCAAGTAAATTTAAAACTGGTTTTGTGTACACACATGAAATTAAAACAATGTTTACAAAATCTGTGACGTTCATTTAAGCATGTTGAGGAATTTGTGTACATCTATGCAAAGCCTTCATGTAAAGACATGCAACTCCCAGAAATCCAGGAAACAATTGTTTGCCATTTATGCCACAGAATGAGGAAGAAAATAACAGAGATTTATGATGTATGATTTCTTTTTATTTTGCGCCATCGTATCTCGATTCCTAAACAAATGAGTTATGCAGCTCCAAATTATTCACTCATTATGTGCGGAAGGTCTTCAGTAAAGCAAAGGGGCAAATAACGATTCTGGGGGCAGTTTCGAACTGTCCATTCAAGCACAATACGAAACCAACTAAAAATAGTCTGTGCAAACTGTAGTATGTTTTAAGAATGATGTATGTGAAGCAACTATTTAAATTATAATAGTGAATCTAGACGGCATCAAAGTCTATGACAAGGGCACATACTTGGGATACAACCACTGATCTGTCTGATGATAGAGAAATTTACAGTCAGTGTTGTGTCAAGTATGCACAAGCTAATAAAAGCTCAGTATATGTCCAAACAGCACCTTTTAAAGCATATTGTACTCCAATGTAAACTTCCCACCTGTGGCAGATTTACATAAAAAGCAGTATACATAAAGTTCTGGTGCCGTGCAGTGATGACACATTGCTGCATAAGGTGATTGGATGGAGTAGAGCCAGTCAGATGTTTGTAGATGCCACTGTACCAACTTTTGCAGCTGTGGCGCGAAATCACATATACAGATGTATGTGTAGAGTAACAGACGCTGTAATGTAGCATGAATTGTGCTTTAGACAGCCTGGAACAAAGATCGGTTCGGATCATTTCTACTCTGTGGAATCCTTGGGAGCTTAGTTTTTCGTGGCAATGGATGAACATTGTGTTTTTATTGTGTATGCATCTGAATTAAAAGTTTAGATTACCTTCCATGAGAGACTCAATTATATAGGCACGAAGAAGAAAATGTTATGTGTTGACACAATTCGTGGTTGAAAAGGTTGCAATAAAAAACTATCCGCAAATAAGTCTTCAACTGACCCTGAAATGTGTTTTTGTTTTGGATTGATATAGATTGGAATTTGCATCTTACACCCTTTGGGCCAGATCTATCAAAAGGGAAGCAAGATGTTGCAGACTGGCTTGCTGCCAGAAATAGACTATTCTAAATTTAACATACATAAAGCATTGATTTTAGTTATAGTACTTTTATTTTGAAGATGACTCTATTTCTCTATTTGAGTACCTGCATTAGCACATTTTTTCATTCGTACAGTTTGCAACAATATATCGATTCCAACGTCAACTTTACTTTATTATTATTTTGTAAATTAATAATAATACAAAGGGCTTTTTCAAATCTAAAATTATATGGTCTGTATTTACAATTGGAAGAAATAGACAATAGGATATTCAGCCTGTTTAGAGTCTGCAGTAGAGGCCCTAAACGGACACAGGTAAGTGTGTCTATGAAGCAAATAAATGTGTATGTAGACCAAATTAGCTCCTTTTAAACCCTAATTTTGGGCTAAATTTGTAAACAAACAAAAAAAGACCCTCTAGTTTAAAGCAGCAATAACAAAATAAAGATATTGATGGATATCCAGTGTTTGTATGTTACGCTTTGTGAGAAAATAAAGTATTGTTTAACCAATCAATGTTGAAAAAGAAATCAAGAGTATTGCATTATCACCCTTTATCATAGAGGACATTCAAAATCTAAGTTTGATTTGAGAAATACAATTAGACTTTAGCTGAAGATAATTAACCTATATATATTTTGAACATTTTAGGCAATGTTTCTGTCATTTGTTGCTCCACAGTAACCTTATTTCAATCCACAGACCAGTCACCTTCTATGCAACTCTACGTCTTACACAAACTTAGCTTTACCTTAATCTTTGAGAGTGCATGCAGGTGCTCCACTCATCCTACTGTTGCAAACTCACATCTGTGAATTCCAGACCATGCTCCTGTAGTGCCCACTGTAGCCCCACATGCGAACCCCAAGTCACTCACTTGCCAAACCGCAGAGCTCCGGCATACATGTGGCTCTGGACCGTCTGCCAGCGCCCGGCCTTGCTGCCCCCCGTCACCATGCTCCGAATGCTGTCACTGCGACTTGGCCCCGCCCCAGTACTGGAGCAAGCCCCTGGTGAGGGTCCAGCTCCGCCCTGCCCACCCTTATCCACAGCCCCACTGGGGGATACAACGTGGGACCACGGACAAAAAGACACGGATGAACGAGAAGAAAGGATCCAGAGGATAGACGAGAGACAGACGCACAAACGTACAAGGTCGGAAAGCATAAAAAATTTCAGTTAAGATAGTCAAACTAGTAAATTTTTTTTAAATCACATGACTCATCTAGTACATTTCAGTTTTGTAAAGAGCAGGAAAATCTTCTTTCAGTTTCAATTTCTTACATAGGAGGACTATAAAAAATCACGTGTTTCTTCCTTGATCAAAAAGTTATGCAAATAAAACCAAAGACAACTCTTAGCAGTGTTCAACTGATAAAAACTAACCCAAAATACTAAAAGAGTATTTAAAAACCAAAACGAACTTGATCACTTTTGAGGTTCCACAGTAACAGCAGCAACCTGAGGAAATTAACTTTTTTAATTCATCATTCGTCTCTAACGTCCTAATGAAAGATTTTGATCCAGAATTTAAAATTGATTTGCATGATTCTGATTTGCTTTTTTCTTTTGTGATCTACTGGAAAACACATTGATCTTCCTCTTAATTTTATTAGGCAAGTTAAGTATGGCTCCTGAGAAGGATCACCACTGTTTTACATTTTCTCGATTAAAGATGATTATGAAAGATGACTATGGCTTTGATTCTCATCTGGTTTTGACTTCTTGTCGATCGAGCCACGGTATGTGACTTTACACGATCTTTTAGCCTAATTCATGTTGCCAGAGAGGTTCTTGAGTATGCAGGTCTCACAGTAAGCCGTCCTGCATTTGACTCACAAAAATGAATAAAAGAAAAAAAACATGGTTAATCAAAGCTTATACATGTTTTGACAAGGAGGTTCCGCTGAATTTTCTTTAAGGAACTTGGTATAGATCTTTTTTTCGAATAATACATGAGATCATAATTAAAACACTTCTTTGTTTTTACTCGGTCTGTGTTTGTCTGATATTAACCAACATACCATGATCTGAAACATTTTAGGTTGACAAAAATGCAATAAGGATAGACTAAGAACAACATTTGCAGTTTTACTTAGTTATTTTAATGTAACCAGTAGCATGGCTGAATAAATATTTTTTTTAATTTATTGCCTTTGTTAAGAAGTTAAGATGAGTTTTTAATGTCCCAAGTATAAAGAAAACTTTAAGCTGAAAGCAGATGTACATACATTTTACCTGCAAAATATTTAGCAGTAGCAGTTAATGTTCTGTTAATTTTACCACACACTTCTTTTTCTGATGAATAAATGTGAAATGAAGAATAATTTCATTTTTAACCTCAGAAGTTCTCAGGAATTTACTCATAAATAGAGAGAAATGTCCCAGCTTCACTACGCAAACCGTCGGGGATGAATAACCAGCTGGTTGGTGGAAGTGGGAAACACGGCTTCGCAATTATGTAGATGGACTATTCTTGGGTTTTATGGCTGCATGTGGAAACAAATGAGATCTAATCCAATATTTACTAACAAATACTGCCTGCAAGAAAAGAATAAATATTACTCAGCAGGCTACAAATCCAGACCCGATGACCTGTACAGAGAGTCACAGAGACATCACAGACTGAACGCTCACTCTAGCACGGGACCGCTGGAGTAAAAACGAATCACACGAAAACAGCTTCACAAGAGTAGAGTCTCCCTGACAACATTTAGACATGATTTATTTTAACTTAGAGGAGTTGTCTTTGAGATTCCTTCCAGAATTTCTTCTGTCTGTCAAACCTTAAAATAACTTTAAAATTTACATTTTAATTTTAATATCTGCATAAACAAAACAAAACAAGAAAACTGGCATGCTGCAGTAATTAAACATACAGATAATAGACCACTTCAGATATTGCCCTCCTGTCAGTTAATAAATGCCAACCAAAACTAAGTGATCACATTTGTAGCACAATGCAGTGTGATCATTACAAAGGCAGCAATCACCACTCCTCGCTGAGTTTACAATATTTTCAACGTCACTGCACAGACGGCGTAATTGATCACCTGGAGGTTTTGAAAGAGTCAAGTAAGTTGTAATTAGAGAGGATAAGAACGAGCTGTTTCACCTGATGCCTTGGTGATCGTGTGAGATGCATCTAAATGATGGAGTGGAGGCTGATATGAAGCAGACGTTTTAAACATCCAAACACTTAATTGCTCTGCTGTTTACAAAGGAGGCACTATTTTTGGAAGAGAGATTCGTCAGACTAGACTTAGGAGGGCTATCAGGAAGCCTCACAGCATTTAGAGTACTATAAGCTAAAGTGGGAGTGCTTGCTACAAGCAGAAAACACAGCAACGGGAGGAAAAGGTGAGACAGGAAAACACACACACATATATACCTCACACATACATATATAAAAAAAACACATAGGTATAAAAAGAAGCTGCAAAAAAGCAAAATTAATGAACAACATAAGGAACAGATGGATATTTCAAGAGATGTGCACATTGTTTTCTGGTGGTGAGCCAGAATCTAAGATTGATTATAAAACGTTGGCCAGCTTCTTGGTATACTTGCCATAAAGAGTGGCAACATACCAGAAGAGTTGTTTAGTGGGAACAAAATCTTTCTGCCAAAACTTGTTACAATCACTACTTTTTGTGTTCGGCTTGGAATCTACACAAACACTGATTGGGTAGCTCTGTAAGCAATGAAAGCATACAGACGCTCTCCACAACAACATCTGGTTGGTGTAACAAGTGGCACCAGTCTGTTGTATTTTCCATATGTAGGGACTTAGAAAAATGTTTAGGAGCCAAAAAAGGGTAGGCTAAAATCTCAAAAATCTTTATAGAAGAAAAGTCTGATAAAACTAGACTGAAAGGTTTAAAGTTGCCTGCATATATCTGATCTATTCTCACATTGCAACACAGTAATGGTACCGTCATCCTGTGTATTTTTTAATTTTTTTTTACTTTAGGTAGATCTGAGGTAAATCTTATCATGGTCTCTATTTCACATCGTAAATTTACTACGGTGGCCCTGAAGTGCGAAACATAACAAAATTAACAAAATCACAACAAAATTAACAAAAACACTACAACATCAACAAAATCCCAACACTAACAAACCAGAAGAGGTAGGTCCCAGTGGGGGAACCTGAGAAATCACTGATTGGACGAAACCACTTTTGGCCTTTGACCCGGAAGTTATGGATTTAGCTCATTGTTTGCATATGCAGGAAGACAGTCACAACGCTATTGATTGGTCAATTTAATTTCCCTTTATAGTGAAGTGCTTATCCGATTTAGTAACTCATATTTCACCAAACCCAAAGACATGATAAGTAATTGACCCCGCATCGAGCGCTGGGTGGCGAGAAATACGGCCCCGGTCCTCCTACCTATAGGACAGCACCAGAAGGAACAGTTTTCAAGATGCCAGAGCACTGTGCCGCATATTTCTTTACAAAAAGGCAGATGGTTGTGAACAGGAGTCACGGGGATTACCTTTCACAAGTAAGGTTCAACATAATTATTGTTTGAATTTTTTAAATAAAATAATATTGTTCTGTAGTTATGTCTGCCAGCGAAATTGTAACCAGCAAACATTAAGCTAGGCTGTGTTTATAGAAGGTGTTCACTCTGCTGTAAAACTTCATGAATCTAGCCTAAAATCATAATTGCCTAGGTTTTATGGGACTGCGTTAGACTCAGGCATTTATTCTGCGGCATTTATACATATATATATATATATATATTTATACATACACATACACACACACACACACACAAACCGTTATATGTCGTGTGTCACAATTGGTTGAAATAGAATAAAAAGTAGTGCGCCTCATCTGTGCCATCTAGAAGAATAATGTAGGGCTAATTTTTATTAAGTTATTTACATGACCTGGGAGCTATTGAAGACATATACCAAATATTTAAAGTAAAAATGTATTTAAAAAAATTTATTGTTCTCATCTTCTGTGATAATTCTTCTTTTTGGCATGCTGTAGAATAATTCCACAGTATTGTTTTGTCATTGTGTGCCATAACAAAAAGCTATTAATTATTGTTTGTAAAGAGTTTTTGGTGTGGAAATATATTCACGGTCCCTAAATCAACAACCGTGTTTTTGAGGAGTAAGCGGCTCAGAGCTGTTTGCCGAAATCTTAGTCACTAAATTGGATCAGCCCTGGGCTAGAAGCTGCTAAAATCCCAAAGCTTGAATATCCAATATTCAACTTTGCCAATCCATAGCGTTTTGACCATAGACATTGTGACGGTCTTCCTGCAAATGCTAATAAAGAGCTAAATCCATAACTTCCGCGTAAAAGGCCAAAAGTGGTTTCGTCCAATCAGCGATTTCTCAGGTTTTCCCCACTGGGACCTACCTCTTCCAGTTTGTTAATGTCGTCGTGTTTTTGTTAATGTTGTTGTGATTTTGTTAATGTTGTTGTGATTTTGTTAATGTTGTTGTGTTTTTGTTAATTTTGATGTGATTTTGTTAATGTCGTTGTGTTTTTGTTAATGTCGTTGTGTTTTGCATTTCAGGGCCACCGTACTAATAGGTTCTTCATTCAAAACATGAATAAATGGAAGGTGCTTAGACAGCCCTTTTCCCCCCAATCTTTTCTTGTAAAGTGCCTTGAGACGACATCTGTGGTAAACTGGCTATATAAATAAACTGATTGGTTGGTTGATCCTTCATGATAAACTTTTAGCTCTAGCTTCATATTTAATTTTTAAAAATGTCGAGGAGAGACACTAACTTTCAAATCTAACTTTCTTCCAGAAAACCGATGAGCACACTTCTGTAAATGTCAAGCTCTTTGTTCAAAGCCAAACCATTTTCCAAAAAGTCAACAACAGTCAACCCTCAGTGGAAATTGCTAATAATTATTATAATTGGAAAGATAAAGACTTTCGAGACAAATTTCTTGGCCCTGTTGAATAAAAAATTAGCAAAATGTAAAACAGTGAAAATCTGCTCTGAGGGTTATCTGTCTCCACGGGTCGCAGGTCAGAACCAAAGAATGTCTGGAGAGGCTCACAGGGTTGTAAGCAACGGGGCTGCCAAGCATTTCGATTTGTTGGGTATGTACACTGCGCTGAAGCCAAATGAGAATTTACTGTACCAGTCTATCGTCTGTGTATATGCATTTTACAGAAATATGTTGCGCTGTGACACCTTTTGTTCTTAACAGGCAATCCTTGAATAAGTCAAAGCTAAAAACATATAGTACACTTCATCATATTAGTCATTTCATTTTTTATGTAGATTAATACTTCCATACATAAATTGCACAAATTATTTTTATAATTTGTTGTTGTTTGGAAACACTACTTTCTTATAAAGTAAATGGCATTTAGACAAATGGTCGTATGGCTGCTAGTGTTTTAGCAGTCCTCAGAATCACAGCAATAATAAGGGATTGTGCTGCACATCTCTATCAGGTGCTGCATGGCCAGCAGTGCATACTAAACACCACTGCATGGCAGAGTGCAGAAATGTAAGGATTACCAGAAATAAGAGGAGAAAAAGAATGACAAAAGACAAATGGACAGCCAGTGTTACAACATGAGGTTTTCTCACCCCTCCAATGGATATTACAGTGACCTTTTAGATGCTCAAAATGATAAATCGGCCTCTAATTGAATTAGATCTGGAGGAAATTTGGGTATTTTGTCAGCTGTAAGCAGCAAAACACTTGAATAAAATCACTAACTTGAAGTTTCAGCCCCTGTTGATGACAACCCTGTCCAGACCAAGGGGTCTCTTACCAGCCATGACTAGGACTCACTTGGGAGTGAGGCGTGGGTCTCCGTAGGGAGCATAGGGAGACATATTTAGGAGGAACTCCTTGGGCGGGTAGGAGGTCCACCTCTGCTGCACATTGCTGCTGTCATTGTTATTCCAAAAGTCTCTGTCTAGATCGCTGCAGCCAGGAGAGACGGCAAAAGGTTAGACATCTGAGAGCTACAACAGTGACAGTCAGCTATATAGAAAGAAAACATCCACAGATGAGTGAAGTGTGAAAAAAAAGGGAGAGGATGTGATAAACTGAAAATTAAACAATAACGGTATGAGGTAACAGTAAACACACACAACCGTGTTATTGCTAAATGTTATAAAATAGGTTGGTGATGAAGACTTCTGCAACAATCATCACAGAAAATCAGAATATAGTAAAATAAAGGCAAGTAAAAAAAACATATGATAAAATTTTAATCATATTCATCACATAGTCATTTTATTGAGTAACTCTATGCCTTCTGATCAGATTTACAGTCTACGGCCCGGTTTACAAACGCAAAGCAGACAATAATTGAAAATAATAATTCCGAAAAATTTTTACAGAAATTACTAAAGACAAAAAAATATATATATTTTACTGAAAAATCTTTACAAAAAAGTCACACCTTGGAAATTGGCAAGAAAAATATTTCATTTAAATTTGTTGTACAATAATATAGTTGCAATATTTTTTTAAATCCCTTTACAATAATTTTGAAACCAACCGTAATATAATCTGCTATTATAAATTGCAGCCTCTATTTATTCATAATTTTATTTTTATGTGTTGCTCAGTGTCTTCATCAAGGACATTTTGAGACATAGAACCAATAGACTTCAATAGGATACTTTTTTTTTTTGGGTAAACTAACAAGACTATTATGAATAGGTGCCTAACATGATAAATGATAAAGGGGAGAAAAACATTCAAACAGTTTCAAAAAGAGCTGTAATTTTTTAAAAGCCACATGCTAAACATACTGTATGTGTTGTCTTTTACAACAGTAAACAACATACAAAAATTGATATTGACCTGTTTCTAAGTCAAAAAAAATTATCACAAAGCTAAAAAAAATTGTAGGTTATTTTATTACAATGTTGCTTGGCCATGAATCTTAAGCCACTAGGAGATACAAATTATGCCCCTTAATACGGTGCCCTATTTTTTTAGTTTGCGACTTGCCTCTCAGTCAATGTTAAAAACTCATTTTTCTATCAACCCTTGTTTGTGGTTTATTAGACTAAATGGTGGAAAACATTTTGAAAAACATAATAAATTTGGTCTCATCACTGTTAAACAACAGCCTGGCAACGCCTCCTACAGCGTGTCCGCAGCTTGGTTAAACACTGCTGTAGCATAGCATTTCTCAACCAGCATGTGTTGCACAAAAGTTTAATGTTGTACAGGGCAGGAATGTAGCGATCGGATTGTCTCTTCTCCCAAATTCTAGAGACATTAACTTCTTGAAGGATACTGTATGATCCCAATGAACGGGGATACGGGTTTGCCACTGTTTGTAGAAGCTCATCTCAGTATGTCTTTTCATTTGTATTGGCTTCACTAAGGACAACCCTTGTTGTTTTACCATACAATATCGTACTGTTTTCATGAAAAGCTAAGCTCATCTCAGTATGTCTTTTCATTTGTATTGGCTTCACTAAGGACAGCCCCTTGTTGTTTTACCTTACAATATCCTACTGTTTTCATGAAAAGCTGTTTGGCATTCACAAAGAGCATTTGCCAAATTCTACTGTTGTGCTCAACTAACAAATGCATTTTAATTCAGAACGCGCCAGAATCTAACTGATGACTCAGAAAGTTATATGCTTGAAAGGTCACTCTATTTAAAACATCTGTTAAAGATACATGAACCTTACAATGTGGAGACAACTTAAAGAAAATTATAGAACTACTTTTTTACCCGTTTAGCCTTAAGATTTATGGATTCCTACCTAAAAACTATAATTTATTGTCACCCATTCAGCACCATGTGGGGAACAGTCAGATCATATATTTGCTTCTTCTATACATTAGCTCTTTATTCAGAATTTGGCTGAGGAACCTTTCACCACGTCATGGGTGATCTCCATGGGTCCACATCTACTCCCTTTCTGACACCTACTTGATGCCTTTATTTTCCCCTCGACCTCTCACAGATTCAGGAGAGCTGGCAGCCTCCATCCCCGGTTTATTTCTCTTCCCCTGCAAAGACATTAGGCGGAGACACAGAGACAGAAAGCAGGACAAGAGGGAGACAGACCTTAGAGACACGTTGTGACGGATTTTTACAGCTGCATTTTTATTTTATTTTTTTGCAAGTAAAGTGTTCATTATGTAGGCTTTAGGAGAGCATCGGATTCCATCAAGTGGGGTACAAAATGATAAATGAGAGAAGAGTAATAGATCTGGTTTTATGCCAAGATGGCAACACGCTTCAGCGGACCAAGGTGACGAGAGACCACTTCATTTTAATGAGATGCAAGAATAAAAAGATACACTCTAAGCTGAATGAAACATGCATAAACATATCTTCACAGAGATAAAAATGAAACAGTAACCAATCCATCTGTTGTTCAGACACAGTCATAACTAACAGTCAATGTTCAATCATAAATATTATAGTATGCATGTTCATTTTGCACACTTTAGTTTTACTCTTAGAAATGGAGGAAAATCAAAAGGATAATGTTAAACAGAAGTGTAAACTCGACTTGTGTGAAGTAAAATGTGTAATGACTTTAGATCCAACTTAATAAATTAAAAGAAAATGTAGGACTTTAGCCTCTTGACTTGTGTTTCACCCAAAAGGTGTAAAAACCTGAACCTCCTTTTGACTTCCATTCAAAGTCTTGGTCGCACCTCAGATGTTAACTATGTTGTACTAGGCATCATCTCTCTATGAATAACATATTTCTTACAGCAATAATATTCGAAATTAGTCCGTTGGCCTAAATATATACCATTAACTGTAAGGAATATTAAAAACATTGTAAGACATTGAAAAATCATATTGGACACATACTGTAGCACTGCAGTGTTGCTGTAAGATTTTGAAATCCTATTTAAAGAGTTAGTAAAAATGTAAATTACACAAATAAGGTTTATATGTTCTTATATTGTTTAAAAATGCATTAAAAACATTAAAAATCAGCACAGCTGAGAAACTGAAGCATTGTAAAGGGATAAAGGCATGCATTTTTAACTTTACTATTCAAAAGCATTCAAAGATTTCTGACAGGAGATTTACCACTTACTGAACGTGTCTTTCAATGGTTATTACTGTCAATAACCTTCATATTTTATTTAACATCACTCTTGAAGGCTTTATCACAAATCTTTTTCTCACTGAGTCACTTAGGCTTTTCGTACTTATACTACATAACTATTTCTAACTGTAACCGCATGGTATAGGCTTACAAAGCCCACATACAAAATAAAAAGAAATCTATGGCAGAAAGACAGAAATTGCCAAACATAGAGTTTCTATAAAAACAATATTGGTAAAGTAGCAGGGAGTAACCTTCTGGAACTGATTCTTATTAGAATTAATCTACATCTGTTGGTGTAATTAAACTTTATCATCAAATTAACTTTGAATTGTAAACACCACTTTTGACAAATTAATTTACTGTAAATACTTGGAGATATATGTCTGAAAAGTCTAAACGACCTGATTTTACACAAACGGCATACTATTTAACGCAAAACATGCATTATAGAGGGGAAGCTCATGCAAACTAGAGATGTGATACCACAGTCTATGAGACTGAAATAAATATTTCACCTCTAAATAAATAAATAAGCACTATTAATTAATTTTAATCACTTATTAATTCAACTAATTAACTAACTATTAATTTATTTTTTTCCTCTTGAAGTGCAGAAAAAAATGGGATTCATATTATTATATACATTGTGACTCCACAAACCCTTAGTTTTGCTCCCAATAGCTTTAAAAGAACACATTAATTGTAGATGACTTATGGAGTATCCTAAGAACTACGAAACGGTAGAACTTATACAAGTTGTTTTTCAAACTTATGAATTTATTGCCTATTTCTAAAAAAAAATTCTGATTGCACAGCACTGAGGTACAAGTCTGATTACTGTACGCACACAGATTGAGAAACTTTATAAGCAGAAGATACCTTAAAATGTTTGTTTTGTAATGACTATCTAAAGATTCCACAAAATCAAGAATATGTGCTGTAAATTGCAGGGTTTGTAAGAATGCTAAAAAATCTGCAACATACAGTTCGCAAGAAAGCTAAAAGGAGAACACATAAGAGTACTCAAAGTAAGTAAAGTGTTTGAATATTTATTTACCCTGTTAAAGAAATACATTGTTAAAACGCACTATATAATACAACACATGCTCCAGATAGGAGGATAATGAAATTCAATCTAAATTGACAGATTTTTTTTTTTTGAAATGTATATTTTTAAACTTCTACATTGTGTTAAAGTACTGATTATGGTCCATCTATGTTTAAAATGGTGATTGCTTAAAATCTGCCAATTATAGCTTAATATATGATCAGTGGATAAATACATTTACAGAATGTCCCAAAGAATTGTAAAAATCTGTCCAAGCTTGAAATCTTCTGTACAAATATTGTTAATATCATCAATGTTATCTTTATGGAAATGTATCTCTGTGAAATTGTTTAAAAAAGGCACTTTTACCCCTTTATTGTTTACAATTCCTGTTGCATTTAGTTCTGTTGTACATGACCTAAGGTAAAACCTGATGTGCTGGCAATCAGAGTTGGGGGGGGACTACACAAGAAGTAATACAAATATTTAACAGCAGCAGTTTCTACATGGCAAAGGCAAAAGAACAACCAGAGGAGGAGAGTTTAAATGTTTTAGGAACTGTGGAAAGGTTCCTACTGTTTAAAAACACTTAATGCTTTTAGGAAAATATTTCATCCATTTAATCAAGGTTGTGGCGCAGATAAACTATGTGTAAATTGTGCTTCTAAACTGTCCAGTTTCAGAGGTGGAGATTGTGGGAGCAAGTCTTTAAACTATTGTCAATCCTTTTTAAACACGTATCTTTCTTAGATATTACTTTATGCACTGTTTCTATGTAGTATTACTTTCAATAAATTTTTTTAGACTAGAGTTCCTGCAGTGTGGAGGGAACTATGGCCTTTTCAGATCTTCAATCAGAAAATGCTTCTAAAAGCAAACATTGCTGATTCTCTTCAACCTCCATATTTCTTTCCTCACATTATTTTTTTCTTTCTAGTCAATGTTTGGTTTATGTTTTCATTTGTTTTTAAATTATCAGAGTAGATGATTTATACATCTCTTAACAAAAGAATGTGTAGTCTGGCCAGTTTGACCAAAATGGTTAAACTTACATCTGATAGCATCTATCTGTTGGACTGATAACATTGAGAGTAGGAACAGTAAATATTGATTCTCTCTATTCGCTCTATTCAAATTTACTGACAATATCCACATAGGGTTGAATTTATTTATGAGGATAGATAATTCAAACTTGAATATTTGTCCTTTATTAAACTTTTTGCTTTGATATCTGTTAAAAAATTGCAGTGAAACTGGGAGGAATTTCATTATACAATATGAAGACTAAAAAATATGTGGCAGCAAGTTACATTATGGGCCACCTTGACTTAAAGGAAGCCTTGTGATAAAAGAAGCCATTTGTTGTTTATGCTCCAAAACAAGTTTTGATATTTATCTCAAATAATATTTTAATTTATGCTTATGTAACATTCTTGATCACATGTTTACATGTGTAATATTTATTTCTATACTACCCAGTTTGTCAAGGATTGTAGAGGATATTTCCCTGTATGATTAAATCTGACATCTTGATGCTGGACTGATATTTTATGTATATTGTTTCTCTAAAGACAGATAAAAAGTATATATACATATTTTTTCACATGATTTAATGTGTTAATTTATATTCTGTTGTTGGTATTTAGCTCCTTTGTGCACAGATATATATGATGACAAATATAAATAGAATTTTCGCATTGAGATGTCGTTGGATTTGTGCAATTATACAGTTGTTTTCTGAATTAAAGCTCCATGGTTTCCTTTTTTCTTTTTTATCTCTTAAAGAATAATACTTTTCTATGCAGGGAAAAAATGTAAAATAAAATTCTCTATCTGTAATATTTTATTTCACAAATACAATACGATCTGAATTTTGTCCTAAATCTCATAGTTTCTATTGTAACATGGCAAAACGGTGAAAACTGCTCTATATTCACACCTGCTTTCAGGTCACTTCACACCTGGCCTTCACAGCACATCTGTGGATGGTGAGAATTCCCCAGAGAACATATATATGAATACAGTTTTAGCAGTCCTCGCCAAGTAGCAGCATCATACCGAGGAGCGGGGATAGTGCTAACCATCAGGACCCAGTACTGCCACAAAGACCCGAAAGGAGGTCAGTCTGACATCAGGACCGTGTGCCATGAATTATATATGAAAGTGAATAGAGCTTCTGAAAAGCAGCTGTGTCACGCTTTCCAATGAAATATACATTTTCTCTGCTGCTTTTTAAAACAAAAATACTTGGGGAAAGACACAGAAGGTTTAGCGTTCTGTAGAGAAACACAGAAAAATATGTAGGTAAAGTTAGACCAAGTAAAAATCTCAGAATCTGATAATGATTTCTAAACTGTATTGCTTAATGGAAGCAGGTAGAATTAAAAATATTTATAAACTTAATAATTGTGGTATGGAAGTTTGATGGCTATGTGAATAACCTAAACAAAATTACCTTTGTTGATTTGTGAACCCAAAAAGGTCCTTCTTTCCAAAACCAATTAAAGATAATTTGTATTAAAATATTATTATTACAACAAAATCATCTTGGTGTGGCTTATGGATCAGTCTCACAAGTTTTTGATATAAGGGTCAGCCAAAACTTAGAAAGTAAACCTGTAATAGATTAAAATACCATATTAATTAGAAAACTATCAATTTCAGTTTTCTGGTTACCTCTTACCTATATATATATATATATATATATATATATATATATATATATATATATATATATATATATATATATATATATATATATATATATATATATATATATATATATATATATATATATATATATATATATATATATAT
>JAVLVB010000047.1:1359656-1386560 GCA_032876305.1 Orestias chungarensis
ATTATATTTAATGCCAGATCGCATATGCCAAGCACAACAGCACACAATGTCAATAGACAGCAAAGCTGAGGAGACTAACATGATATGTACCTTGTACATCCAGGTGTTATGCTGTTAACATATTGAATAATATCAGATTCAGGAAATGAAAGATGGCTTTCTAACAGCCAAGAATATTCTATCAACTTGAGCTCATCTATCATTAAAAAGAATGATAAAATCTTCAAGTGAGAAAGAGAGAGAGACGGTGTAGAAGGCACAACGCTGAGAGTGTGTGGGAGGATGTGAGAAACAGAGGGGTTGATCTGGAGGATGGGGAGAAACAGGAGGAACTGAGTGAGACCACCAAGCAGAGAGGCATGTGAAAAACAGAACGAGACAAGATAGAAGAAACCTGAAAAAAAGAGTATAGAATAATGAACCTGTGCGGAGGATGATGAAGATGCACCATGAGATGAATTGGACAGACTGATTTGCTCTTCAGCTCTCTTAAGTCGCGCTGTCATGGTGTTTCTTACACACTTGGATGTTCAACGCCTATACTTCCTGCATGTCTGTAAGCCTTTTTGGCAGTTCCTACTTATGCCCTGCATCTGGTCCTGCCCCCCACCCTTCTCTTTATAAATCTAATCGAACGAAGCCAGATTGCCTCACAGCTACTGCAAAAAAATAAATAAATAAAAATAATAATAATAAAAAAAAAAATAAAAAAAATAAAAAAAAATATATATATATATATATATATATATATATATATATATTTATAATGGCCAGTAATTTCTGACAAGCTTTTTAGTCACGGTAACAGACTTTTGTTTTGAATATAAATAGTGGTGCACACCAATTTAACATGACATTTTTATTAAAATTGACATTTTCTTTTTTTAAAATCTTACTTTTCCATTTTTGGATGCCGAGAATGGTTCATATTGTGTATTCAATCCGTCCATCTTTATAAAAAAACTAAAAGAAAACATAAATGTTTATGTTGAAAGCGTGCATTTCTTGAAACGAATAATATCAGAACGGTAATATTTATTTATGTAGAACATTTCAAACATTAAACACAGGTGTGAACTATTTTGATTATTATGGTCCTAAGTAAAGCCTATAATGCTTCAATTACTAGGACTCGAGTGACTCAAGTAATTCAAAATGGTAATTTCTGCACAATTAAACAATATAAAGCACATATATTTACTGGAAAACATTTTACCTCGGTCCAAATTGGCATCCACAAAGTGGTATTTCTAAAAAAACCTGCATGAAGCTCCAACAAGTTTTTAAACTACTGACTAAATTCAAAATTGAAGTAGATTACAAAACTAAAAAATAGCTACGTTTTTGAGTGGGAAAAATTTATTATGAGACTTCCTCCCACTTTTCTCCTACGGTTAAATTGGATCAGCTGGAGGGCCCGCGATAATCAACCTGCCTGCATGCGCACTTTGCCACAGGGGAGGAGTTATTGTGCTGCCGCTGACTGATCTGTGCATGTTTCTGTGGGAGTAAAAGTGGTAATTGGTTTTACGAGCTCACAGCACTGAAAGAAGGAAAAAAAAATGCAAAAAAACTAACTAAAACTCCCAGGCTTGTTTCAGTTGGATGAATTTTTGCATCACGTCTACAATTGTGTGTTTATGTCAGACTTGTTTTTTAGTTTCTGTTGTCCATAAAAAGACAAAAAAACAAAAAGGAAGTTGTGGAAATTTGGACAAACACAGACTGGTTGACTTATGTTGTTGAAAAGTCAAATATGGTTACCGGTGTCTGTTTCAATTGAAATACTTTTAGTTAAAGCAAGTTAAATAAATGAGAGCATACAGAAATTATCTCTGAATGCCCACAAGGCTGTTTATTAGAACAGCCTCCAACATTATTTTTAAATAGTTCACTTTGAGTATAAATGAGGCTCTTTGGTCACATCAGAAATTTTCTTTTTGAAATAACATAGCATTTTTGCCTTTAACTAATAGAAGTAGTGCTATCAGCCCACTTAAGTACACATCAATCTAGCAACTGAATGTTTCCAATTTCCACTCATCTTCCGCTATAGCAGTAGATGTGCAAAATGTAACATGTCCCACCATCGTAAGACATAGGAGAGGAGTGTTGCTGTAGAAAGCAATCATCCTCACATGAACATGGAGATTAAGTGACAAGCAGACAAATGCAAAGCAAACTGTTGTAGAAAAGCGACGTTAAGACGAGAACAAAGACAGAAACATTGATAGCTTGAAAATGCACAAAGAAAACAAATCAGCTTATCAGGTATGAACGATCCTAACTGCTCTTGTCTTTGTTTCTTCATCTGAGCAGCCTAGCTTGCTCTTGTACCTTTTGTATATTTTATGAAGAGCTGTGCAGCAGTTAATCTCAGAGAATCTGAGAAAAGAGAGCATGAACAACAGGGAGGAACGCTGGACTCAAATTAGGAAATGACAACGGATATCAAAACTTGAAGGATAAATTATTGCTCCTTCAGCAGCCATGAGCTCAGATATATGTTCAATAACATATGAATGATTAGCACAGAGATCGGGGCTGGAGGCAAACAACGTGGATGCCTAAGCGCCGTGAATGCAGTAGCATGTTTTTGTAGGGCCTCTATGTTTTCTGTCATGGGAAACATACAGCGTTGTTGTTCTTTAAAGAAAAAAAAGAAAAAAAAGCACGGATCTTCAACAACAACAGGAGTGTACGTTCAATTCAAGGTTACAGTGGTGTCAACAGGGAAGCTGACTTCTTACACAGCTATAACTCATCCTCGCTGCAAATTGTTCATAATACCTTCGGAAACACAGCAGCCTAACATGATTAGTGAAGAATAATGTTTAATGTATTCCCCCTTCAGGCAGTGGAAGTAATTACACTGACAAAAAAAAAAATGCATATGCAGTTTTTTTCTTATAAAAACAACTATTCTTTTTACTTATATATGATCTAGAGCACTCAATGTGAAGATTTAAAGCTTCACCACTCAAAGAAATAAATAAACAAAATGCATATTGTTTCAAAAATAAATTTAATTATTCTAGAAAAAGTTATTTTAAAAATGTTTTTACAACAAATATTGTAAGGGCTGTTCATTGATTTGTGTTGTTTTCTAATGAGATATCAGTATTTTATTAAACAGCAGAAGATAAGGGAGAAGTTCCAATTAGACAGTAAAGCTAACATCTACTTTGAGGTGAATCCGGGTAAAGGGGAAAATTTTTTACGTTTTATAACAGCTTAAAGTAAAATGTTCCTGTCACTCTTAATACACTTATTATTGTTCCTGGTTTTTGATGCAGTCTGAATCCAACTGTTTGTGTCAAATTGGTGTTTTTTTTCCAAATATCACATTGCACATCTGCTAAGGGGGATCTTAGTTCTGTTCTTTCTTTTCATTTTTCATGATCGGTTTAATGTTCAAGTTATTTTGAGATAACAGTGGCTGTATTACAAGGAATGTCAGACGTGTGGGAGAACAAAGTATCTTTACCAGTATCGGTGTGTGCCGTTACCATAGCGTTCTGGAGAATGTTTAATTGAAAAACGTGCTGTAATTCAAACCAATGTCTCAAACAAAAATTATGATGCTTAACAATAAAAGTCAATATAATTTAAAAGTAGTATGAAGTTAGATTTGAAATTGTTTTACAAGTTAAAAATAACCTCATTCCTAAAATCAAAAGACAAAAAAAGTGTGAAAATATGAGGCACATTAAAGGCTTTTGTATACCAACAGTAGCAGGCTTAAACCAGTGAGAACCACTGGAAAAGCTAAGTTTTTACTTCAGTACATTTTTTTGCAATATAGATTAATAGTGGAAACTATCTTAACACTGGTGGAAAAGCTAATGTTAACAGTCCCACTTACTTCCTGCTCCTTGGCTTCAAGTGAGAATAAAATAAATAATGTCATAATGTCATTAGCATTGAATTGAAGCTCAAATGTTTAATACTATGACTTACCAGCTTACGTTGACACCAGGTGCAGATTCCACATAAAGCTATGAGCCAAACAGCACACACTACGACTGCAATAGAGAGCAGGAATACACTGAGTGACACTGAGCCTGAGAAGGAGAGACAAAGACCGATGGAAAGACAAAGACAAATATAGAGGAGGGTATTAGTGCATTCCATATAACACTCCAGATCTTTTAAGTGCTCATAAATAAACATTTGAGGGATATTCTGGATTAACGCCTTCTTTTCCTTCCTTCTCGATTCATTGTCATCTTTGTCATCTGGCAAGAGAGAAAAATAAAAGCGGTACAGGGGTGAAAATATGAAGGTAAAGGAAAGGCTTCTTGCTCATGTCCCCTGAATGCATCAACGGGGTGAGGTGGAAAAATATCACGAGGCCAGAAGCCATGCAATTACCAACCTCCGTTCTCTCTCCGCTATCTCCAAAATCCCTTACAAACTTTGTTCCTGTCTTGACAGATGATTTATTTTCCACAGGGCTCTATTTTCAATTTCTATTTCTTTCAATTACTTCCTCCCAAGCATGACATTCATTCAGTTATTTGCTAAGTATTCAGAATGCAAGGGCAGAAAAGCAAAACAACACTGACAATGAGCTCATAACCATCACATTCTTTTCTTTGCAGCACAGACTATAATTAGTCTGACATATTGTAAACTGTAAAAAAAAAAAAAAAAAAAAATATATATATATATATATATTTACATATATATATATATTTATATATCTATATACATATCTATATATCTATATATATCTATATCTATAGATATATATATATTCTATAACTCTAAATATAAGATTTATGGATTCCTTAATTAATTGTTGGATGTTGTCTTCCAACAATGACACGAACAGCACAAACTCACTTTAATATATATATATATATATATATATATATATATATATATATATATATATATATATATATATATATATATATATATATATATATATATATATATATATATATATATATTCATAAACATTAACTTTCTGCTGTATTACTTAATGAGGGAAGGAGAAACAAAAATCTTAAAAGTACGACAATCAAACACACTTGCTATGATATTTTTTGGTTGTTCATGTAGTGTTGGAAAGGATATTTTCAATTTCATTTTCTTCGTTTTATCTGTTTGGCAAAAACAAACTAACAAATATTTATCTGTTGAGTCAGACACTTTTAGACCCCACATTTCTCAGTTGCTGAACTTGTAATTGTACATATACTGGTGACTGCCACTGGTTTTAAAAAAAATACATGGTACTGGGAATAAACTGAGCAAAGAGAAAGGTTGAAAACCATAACAATAACTAGCATTCAAAATCTGATAGGAGGTTTCTTACCAAGCATGTTTTTCTGTCACCTCTGACTCTCAAGTTCACCTCTGCAAAAGTCAAATATAAAATCCATACTGCCTCCTTTCCTGGGCTTTGGCCTTGTCAGTTTGTTCACGAGTCTTTCCCTCCTCATTTGCATAATCAAATTTAACCTCTGTGAGAGGATTTTAAACAAGTTAAGTTCCCACAAACGCAGATATAAATGTAAATATCCAAGACCATTATGCAGATGACACATCTGTATAGGTACTGACGGAGGTCGCAGTTTGTGGTTTTTGTCTTGCTCAGATGCGCATGATTCAAATTAACCTGCTTTGTTGCTGCTCTGCTAAGAAAATGCAACTGTGCTGTAAAAACATTGCCAGTCATCTGTTTTATGCTTAAGGTGAAGAAAACGCATGGGAGAGAGACATAATATCTGTCAACAACTACCAGTTTTTAGCATTTTCCATTCATTCAAATAAAAAAAATGACTGGGGTTTATTAATGTGTCTTACTTCCAAAGATTTAAAGAATAGTTTTGTAATTCAATTTTCTTTACAAACAACAATAAAGAATTTCCTTATGTTATTTTATACATGTTTTTTGGTCTCAATTCACTTTTTTTCTTCTCCAAAATTTGCCTCGTATTTTTATTTCATTCATTACCCACCCGGTCTTTCCACGTCCAGCCGTTACTTTTACACATTCCCAGTCCAAACTGTCTAGTTCTCTTAACCTATTCCAATTTTCAATTTCCATCCTCTCATTAACCTGTTCAGTTCATGAGTCTGTCCAGTTTTGGTAAGAGGTATATAGCTTGTTCTGTTTGACTTGACTTTCCAGCTATGTTCCCTGTCAGATCATCTGCCCTGATTTGATTCTCTGCCCAGTTCTGGACTTTGTCTCTTGGCTAGACCCCTTTGCTCTGTTGCCCTGTGATTTCAGTCAGACTGCTGCCAACTTAAACCATTCACCAATTCAGTGCTTTTCACAGTTTCATTGTTTTCTTTGTCCATGGAAAGCTTCCAGTACACATGAACTAATAACCCTTCCAAATTTATCACTCTGAGCTGCATTTTTATCGTGTTACAACTGGTTCAGGTTGCAACTTTGACTGAAAGCACACGTATTTCAGCAATATGAGGTTTTGTGACATATTCATTCTATTATGTTTCATTCAGAAATTTTTTTCTCCTGTTTTTGCGAGCCTCTGGTAGTTTGTGTGGTGCTGTGAAGTCAGTTTGGACATATGTTCATTTATGGTTATTAAATATGCATTAGTTAAACCTTCCTTTGTTTTTACATCTCCCGTCATGTCTTTACCTTTTTATATTCTGCATTAACTCGTACCTGACCACCTTGACACAGTTTTAATCTTCTTCATGTTTATTCTGAAACATGGGTTCTGTTTCTTGAACAAGATATGTATTTGGTCTTTAGTTGTTTTTGCAAACATATTGGAAAACAACTGTAAAACCATACTGTCAAGCTTTAAACACCATAATGAAATCAACGTAGGCCAATTAATTTTTTCTATTCACAGCATTTAATGGCGTCAGCTATAGAGTACAGTACTAATAAACAGCTTTTCTGAAAATTCTAAACACTTACAGCTTCAAATTGGAATATCAGTGTAATTTGTAAAGAAAAGCTACAAAGTTAACAAAAAGTTCTATTTTTTAAATTTTCATAATATATGCACACATAAGCTCCATTACATGTTTATGTGAAAAACACAATGCTGCACCGATGTAACCTCAGGTCACAGTATGTTAAATAAATGTCCTCAATCTTCCTCCATTACAACAACTTTCACTCATGGTAATAACACAGATTGTTAAAGTTGCTTACATGAATAACAGCCTAATAATAAACCTGCTACTGTCCCCCATCATATATCCAGCAACTCATTAAAGGCCTGCTACTGCTCTGTGTTACTTGTGATAAATCATATGCTGAATTTCTTACAGATGGATGATCTAGAAAATTTGATTGTAATAGTGATTCGCAAAGAAAAAGAAAAACAGATAACAGCTGAGTATTCAGGACCAGTCCTAAACTGTATGCATTTATCAATGGTGTGACCATCTGCCATTGATAATAGTTTTATTGCAGATGTTTCAGTTACCTGGAGCATGACTATCTACACAGATCATAAAGCTGTATCACCATCAATCAGATATTGTACGGAGCAGTAATTGATTAAACTATACCAGCCGACAAGAATGTAATATGTATTAAAGAAAATTCATATAGAAATACTATCACCACCTATCATTTAAGATTAAAAAATCCAGCTGGTCATAAGTGATGGTTCCAGCTTTCATTGGTGCACTTAGAACTTATTGAATGACACAAAACATAGCAAGGAAAATTAGATCTACCACACAGGGAAGTACACAGCCGTTAGCCATCCAAGAAACGGCTCACGTAGTGTAGAAACTGCTGTGTTCCTAAGATTTAAAAGTTGCCACCACCTGATTTACAAAGTCCAGGAGAAACGTCAGAGAACTGGGGAAAACTGTGTATTAATATTTAAAAAAGGGAAATATTTTAATGTGAACAAATCTAGTAATTTTTGTCCATAGTGGTGCATAAGACCAGTGAAGAAAATCAGAATGATTTATTATTATCATTATTTATTAACCCCCATTATTTGGGGTGGCCAAGTTGATCACAACGGTTGTCTTCTGCTACTTGTCAATGATCACAATGTCTGAATGGTTGGCTCATATCTTAGATCGATTATTCTCTAGCACCTTGGGAGGTGTTTTCAACTTCGACTTAGGAGTCTCTAGTTCCTATATTTCTGTACATTGTACCAGCCTCTTGGTCTTGGCGTTTGATGTGTTCCTTTTCTCCTAGTACTTTACATCCTGTTCTGAGATGCTAAATTGTTTCTTGGGCCTCTTTGCACACCCTGCATCCAGTGATCCTGTCTCATATGTTAAATCCGTGTTTCTCTTCTTCTGGTGCTCAAAGTCTGCTCCTGTTCTCCTATAATTATACTGCTTCTGTTCCCTTCAGTCCACCCCTCTCTACCAATTGGTATGATTGGGTCATACCAAAGATCCTTCTGAGTTTGTAACATGCCAATATAATATCTTTGTCACAGTGTTGAGACTGGCCAATGCTCAGAAATTACAATCCTAATCTAGACATATTGTGAAATCTGAAAAATCATAGTAAAAAGCATTTATTGAAGATAGAAACAAAATGTAAAACATAACGAGATGAATAGTCATTACAGGAGAAACTGAGTGGAATCATCACAGAAGATCTAACTAACCAAAAGCTAAGGAAAAATGTCAATAAATGAGAATAAGCTAAAAAGCACAGAACAGGACACAAGAAAAAATGTGGAAACTCAATAAAATGGAAGAAACTACTGTCAACATAGCCCAATTATGCTAAAATGATCTAATAAAAGACCCCAATGGAAACCAAAACACCAACAGCTGTGTATCATGGCAGGACACCCTTGCCTTGTCTTCCGCATTACTCCATGCAGCTCTCCAGATTTTTTCACAATAACTCTAATGAGCTCCATATCCTAGATTATTATTTCATAGATACTTCCAAATATTTGTGCCAAGATTTCCTCAAAACGTAGCCTAATACTATTAGTGGTTCTTGTACAACATACAAGTGTTTTTATTTTACTGCAAAAGCAAAAAAGAAAAAATCAAGGTTTTGAGTACTCAATTATTTAAGGGTACACTTTAAATCAGTTTGCAAAAAGATGTAGTTAGCTCATGCTCCAATTCCAATTCAATTCTCCCGCAGACTCTGTCCTAATTCAGTCCATGCCTTCTACTCTCTAGGGAATCAGTATTTTTCTGTCAAATATGCCCCCTGTTTTTTTTCTGGATTTACCTTCCCTCCCCCTGCTGTGCTTATCAGTTTGTGTTTTATTCACTCAGCCCTAGGTGCTAGCTCCTGGCACGACACAGAGAATAAGCACCATTAGTCACTTGGGACCTCCTGAGGAGCATTTCTTGTTGTAGGTCAGCACAACACATGGAGAGCCAACACAACGGGAGGTGACCCGTGACTCGCACAACAGACACGGTGCCACAAGAGTGTTGACTAGTGGGAGGAAGCTGTGCAGCCAATTATACAGAAGAAAACCAAGGAGCAAAGCATGCCTCAGTTTAAACATTGTGACAGTATCAAAGATCAGGGTTACATCAACCATACCTGCCTTTAGGACAGCTTGCAGCTTAAAATAAAATGTTAATAATAAAATTATGGGCAGGATTTCAGGGCATTAGAAAACTTTTGCAATCCCAAAGTTGCTCAATCTGACATTCTAAATAGTTTCATTCAATTACAACAAAGTTTTAAATGAATACTAGATCACTAATTCACTGTGTGGATATGTATGTAAGTCCAAAAATTAAGATCCATACGTAACTTTTCCCTTTTTAATGCAACATATTTAGATGTTACTATTTATAATACAACACTGCATCACTATCATCTGATGGAGACATTTAGGCAAAAACGAAATCCCTGATGTCTGATTTATCAAATCACACACCAAGACACAAACCATATCTAACAACAAAACATCTCCTAATTATCTTCATGCACCATTTTGGTTTGTTTATTTACCTCATTATTGGTAGAAAGGGGCTTCAAACTTGTCACCATGAAACCCTTGAAAAAAAGGACTCCAGACAGGAAAACAGTTTAAGTCATAAAAGTGAAATTACTGGCTGTTTGTTTGTTTGTCTGGGAAAATAGATTTGCTTTTAACAACCAGGCAGAGTTAAAGGGGAATTGTAGTTGAGTTAATCTGTTGATGAGGGCTGAACAGAACAATGTACATATACTGATAGTGTTGCATTTTATTTTATACTATTTGGTGTACCAAGTTATGAGGCTTTCATCCTGTTTTCTTGCTAAGCTTTATTTTGTATTTTAGTATTACTATTTAGTTATGTACTATCAACTTACGTGTTTAAATATTTCAGTTCAGACATTGCTTTAGCGTTTCCAGTTCGATGTGTTTTTATTTTCTTGTTAATTTGTAATTCTCCCTCTTACAGCTGCCCCCTGTTAATCAGACTTTTTTTGTGTGTGTTTTGTACATGTAGTCACTCTTCTCTGAATCTATACTTGTTTTCCTCTTTGTTTGCTGTATTTGTAAGTCTACCCTATATTATTTTTATTATAAATTACTTTAGTACTTCTATTTGCACAGATGACGATGTTTGGTATGTATAAAAAATAAAGGTGTAACAATTTATAAGATCCAATTTAAGATTTGAAAGGTTAAGAGTTACCCTATTAAAAATCAAACTAGATATAATAAAGAATTGTTCTTTTTAATTGGCTCATTCTGTATCAGAAGATTTTCATATAAACCATAAAAAATATTTTTTCCTGACATTACAGTTAAAATATTCCTCTTGGTTATGATCTCTAAAAAGTAGACTTACAAACCTATTTACATGTTACCTTGTAAGTTTGTGATATCTAAAAATAACATGAAAAGTTGCATAAATTCATGTGACAAACCCCTCTAGCATTCATATTAATGATGACGGCAAAGGAAGGAAGTCAGTAGATACTATTGTCATAAGGGTTATTATGCCAAAAAAAAGTTCAATTTAGTTTCAAAGGGAAGTGTGCACAACCCTTTAATGCCCTTTAATTTGTAAAATTAGGAAAAAAAGATAATAAAAACTTATTTTAAAATATATCAAACTTATAAACTTCATGCGTATGTAACGGATAACATAGCAAAAGCCGCTTGGTTAACAAACATGTTCCTGAAAACAGGAGAGAGATGAGGACACGGCTTGTCAGTTTCAAAGATCAATTTATTAAAATGTTATCTTTTCAATGCACTCCTTGTTATAAGGATTTTACGACCTTATGCGCTGGTCCTCATAGGAGATGCTGTCTTCCTTTAGTCAAAACACTACTGCTTTTGTCCACACTGGCTTCCAAAATCGACCAAAACGGAACTTCTTTAGTGTTGCTTTAAGTCAAATTTGTTTTTCAAAAAAGGAAAAAAAAAAATGTAACCATTTGAAATGTCATTTGGAAAAAAATGAGGCATATTTAAAAAATAATTACTTGTACATTAAATAAATCCTGACGGACATAAATTTGAAATTACAATTTAAATGAATTAATATCTGTTTTTTTCTCACAAAATTGCTTTTGAATTTTGTCAGTAAATATTCTCAGTCCAGCTGCTTTTTATCAACCACTTTTCTGTAAACCATACAATCCATGATGGATATAAGCTGACTTTATTACATCCATGACAATCTATCGGTCTGACACTATGTCTCTGTTACTCATTCAGCTGAAACGTCAAAACCATTCGCTCTGTTGGCCGTTTCTTACGTAAGCAGTGCCTGTGAGGGGATGGGTGTTCACAATGGCAACCTCCCAGTTCCAGCAGCTTTCTTTAAGTCAAACAAATAGATTCGTCAGACACAATATGTGGGGACCTAATCTTTAAAAACAAACCTCCATGAGTTTTCCTCTTGTAGACAAAAAATACACTGCCGTGCCTCTGCACAAGTGAAGTGTGGCAAACAAGCTGCTGTTTGCTGTTTCAGAGGGGTGTAATACCACAGACCCATGACTGAGTCATAACCTAATAAACCTGACTGGTAGGTATGTTCAGTCAGTCAAACTATCTTGGGCAAGCAAATTGTGATTTTAGAGTGTTTACTGATGGAGCTGTGATGTGTTGTTCATAATGAGGAGGATTTAGTAGTTTGCTTTGTGCAACGAGAGAGGGTATGGGTGAATGGACACAACTAAAGAGTCATTATGACTCACCCATAGGTACTGAACACAAGAAGAGAATACAGGTCCTAAAGCGAGGTTAAGACTCTAAAATGGTAGGGCATAATGAAGAAAGCATCGCTGACTAGGCGAGACTGAGGGTGAAAATAAGCATAATAGGCAAGTGTGCAATTAAAATCGGTAAGAGCTCCATTATAGAACACCTAATTCACAACATAAGAGCAAAACTGTTACACTTTATATTGTGGAGGGCTAACTTATATATGTTTTTTTTCCCACTGTCTATCAGTTATTACTCTCAGGAAGCTTTTCTTATTTTTTAGAGGCAGACATACAACATATATAATTTAATTTCTTATTATTTTCAAAAGATTTGAAATCACACTCCATTATTTGAATTGTGGTTCTAGTTACTGCTTTGGCCAGTCAACTCTTATTCAATATTAATCAATATTTCACACAAACTACAATAAATCCCCTAGGAAGATATTAACCAGAGACAAAAAATCATCTTTTTGACAACTGACTATTAGAATTATTGAAAATTACTTTAAGGATGCCCTTAGATAGAAGACAGCATGTGTGTTGCTTGGAGCTGGTGAGATGGGCACATACACTGAAATTACACCTAACGTTGACTGCATCCATACTTCAGTCTGAATAAAGCATACAGCTATCTGCAAAAGTAAAGCCTGCACTTCCCTAGAATTAGTGGGAACAAAAGGCAATCAAAGCTACAATGGTTCAGTTAATGCAACGCATTTAGTATTTTATAATTTCATTTCAACTGTTTTTGTTTGCTTTCTTCATGAAATGGAAAAATAAATGGGCTGAATGTATGAAGCCCTTTTGTAGTGATACCAACCACTCAAAGTTAGAACAAGTGCAGCCACAGTTATCCAGTTGCACTCATCACACATGCATTCAGACGCCGATATGAAGAACAGTAGACATATTGCTGGAACGTGCCTTTCTTGTGGCCACAATGAGGTGATAAAGGGAAGATGAAACTGAACGTTTGAATTTCAACAAAACTCCTCCAACCATAGTTTCCCTTAAAATTATTACTTCTAACAACTTTCAATTGGGAATAACCATAAAAACTGACTTTATCTGATTGTTGCTAGAAAAGCATAAAAACAACAAAAGCAACCAAATATAGTTTTTGGAAACTGAAACTAAAACAACAGTATCAATTATTAAAGAGTTTAGTTGTTATGACATGTTTGGATGCTTTAATAAATATGTTAGCTCTTTGTTTTACTGTTTTACTGAAACCCCTGTTGAAACCATGAATCAACTCCTAATTTAATGTTAATGTGTAATGAAAACCAGAGGTTAGCAGGATGCAAAGACTATTCATAAAGTCATAGTGAGACTTGAGGGCAGACGTGAGCCGTTCTGCCAAAATCAGTTTGTTTATTGCAGCTGCACGACGAAAATCCTGTCACTTTGATCTGAGTGCCTTGTCTTCTGTACCTTCTTGTCAAAAAGCCCTCGGTTCACCTCCCTCTGTTTGAGAAATCATTGTGTGTTTGGTCATGGGCTTGTTTGCTTATAGCACTCAGAAAGCATCGTTATTTGACTACTCAATTTCCAGAAGGTTTTTTTTAGGGTGACTGTTTTGAGGAGTAACTGTCCAATACCTGGAGAAGTAGACATAGCCGTAAAACAACAAAAGTAGATGAAGTGCCTCTCGCTGTCCATATGCAGCATCTGTTGGGCTTAACACTGAACACCCCCTGCACAAATCTGGTCTGATGCAGCAGGCCACTAATCTTATCCATTACTTATATGTTTTTTTTTCAGCTTCTGTTATCAGAAAAAAAAATATAGCTTGTAAAGCATTATTCAAAAGTTACTCTCTTCCATGTCAACTCTGTTGTAAACCACATCTACATGTGCCATCATAAGGAGCTCACCACAGTGTATCTTGTGGACCTTGAAGCGTGCACGAAGATGACCTGATACCAGATAACCGTGCGTCAATAGATTCCCTTCGTCACAAGCATGCTGGGCCCTTAAGAGGGCGAGACAAACCCCACCCACAAGCTCCAATGAGCTGAACCAGAATGCAGCTGGTCTGAGACCCACACAGATTGGACTCCAGAAGTAACTATTTAGAAGTGGCACCTTAAAAAAAGTAAGATAGTCCAGAAAAGACAAGAAAGCTCCTAGAAATGTAAGAATCCACCTCAAGGATTTGTAGCTATTTAAAATTGCTATCAGGGTGTAAACTGGACCGTGGGATTAGAATTTCGTCCCACCTCATGTACCACATGTGATGTGATGACAAATAAAATTCCTTGATTCCTTGATTCAAGTTCAGCATCCTGAGACAGTGCTAAGCAAAATGAAGGTGGCTCATAATTTATTAAATTACAACTCTCCCATGTTATTATTAATACATATAGATGCTTAACATTTAGAAAAAAAGTTTGATCTTCAGAAAATAAATGTTGACATTTGTTACCAGTCCTTTTTCACTTTGAATGTTGTACATGTATTTCACACGTAGCCAAATACCTCAAAAAGTACAGATTCAATAAATTCTTCATAACCTCCGTATCAAAAATAGATCACCCAACGCAATACAAGACATCTAATATTACTCCTTAGGACATTCATTACAATATGCATGGAGCTTTCTTCCGCTAGAAAAGGTTATTAAATATTATCAAAGGAAAACCTTTTAGCCAAGTCTCAAATGCAATTTGAACATGAACAGCTTTTCCCTGAAGCCAAAAAAGGGTGAACAAAAATTACATAATCATGCAAATAGGGGTTGGAATTTTGGCTCCGTTTCTAATGTTAAAAATCACAAAATTGTATCCAAAGCTGTTTATCAGTTAAATGCACCTTGATCCTGTCAAAATAGCGCTCAATACATATTTATTTATTGTATTGTTCTATAAAGAAATGACAAACTTAAATCTAAACCACAAAATATGTAAGCTCATTTTTCAGCCCTGCTTTGTAATTCTTAAAATGTTATCTTTTTCACACATAAAATCATGGCTTAATTGGTTCTACCCTGGCTTCATCTAGCCAAAAGTAGATGTTGTTTGAGAGGTTAGTTAATGTCCGCTTATACCTCATGTTGGCAGGTTGAGCTACAGTTGCTCTGTGTTAATACAATTCCCTATTGTGCTACTACATGAAAAAATTGCTACCTTCAGCAATTTCAGCTTAATAAAATCAGATTTGTAAGAGGGTGTGTAGCAGCCTCCTTGGCCCGACTGAGTTTGAGCTAATCATTTGTGATGAAGAAAATCAGCCCCCTGAGTCTGACCCACAGACAGCGAACTTCTGCTGAAAACTTCCTGTAGTATTTTTGGTCACAATAATCTGGCATTTTTCTCATTCATGGACTCCAGCAATTGATTAAAATAACATACTCACTAGTTTTATTATAAAAAAAATATCCAGGCAAAACTCAGTTTCAAGTCTAATAAAGAACTTTCACTCATTGCAGCTCCTATGATTGATGTCTGTTGCTCTCCAAATTATATGCTAACAAGAAATAAGTCAACAAAATATTTGAACATGTATTTTAACACGAAGAAAAGAACCGGTCATTTATATATAATCTACGAATTCAGTGTTATAATAAAATACATTCCTTTTTTTCTGCCCGGTAATTGAATTTTCCAAGGTCACCTTTTCAAGTCTAAATACCCTCACAAATAAATTGTATTGTGAAGAAATGATTCTTGTTACACTGCAATTTTTCCAACTAGCACGCAATGTTCGAGAAATTCTTCCAGCTTACAAAGTTTGTTAAGGTCAAATGCCTTAAGAAGTGGACTTCGGTATTTGATGCATTTCTGAATGAACAGCATCTTTGCAAACCGCTGCAGAAATCATCAACGCAGCTAAAAATCTACAGAACAACAATCAGTTTCTAAATGTAACGCAACTTAATACAATTAATAAGGACAAATTACCGCTTTGACAAACAGAAGAACTGTTGTAGATTAAAATGCAATAATGTAAAAATAAATATCTTAATGCATGGCTGTAAAACTACAAGGGAAAAAGAATCTTCAATCAAAACACTGAAGCATGGCTGACTACTAATTTCAGATCTTTGAATCATGTAACAATGTATTGCACACCATTGGAATGAACAAAACAGTGCGTCCTGAGAGGCTTTACTACTTAAACTTGAAACCAAGCAGAGAACAAAAAGAACCCGGTTAAGAATTTATTGCAACCTTCTTGCAATGCTTTCTGGTTACAAAGGAAGACACTGAACCTCCCAGTTTATAAAAAAAGGATTGTAGTATTTAATGAACCAAATGTTTTTTTTGGTTTGTTATTTGTAGACTTTTTCCTTCGGGAGCGGTTAAAACTGTTTGTGAAATGTAAGCCATTAATTGTGGTTACACTTCTTTTGCTGAAGTTTGCATATTAAAAGTTTGTGGCAGTATTCTGAGTTTAACTATTAAATAGCTTGCCATAGTGTTTAAAATGAAAAAGAACACAACTTATCCTATTTACTACTTGGCCTTGGGCCTTGGCCTTTTGTTTGCTTGTTTTTATTTGAGTATTGATTTTGGTCTGTGTATTTGTTCCCTCTCACTCTGTGCACCCCCCACCCCTCACTTGGAAAAGCAAATCTGTTAAGCACAACTATGGCAGCCAGAAACCCATTCTAGTAGCCATGATGCTGAACAGGACTAAGGGGGGAGGGGGTTATATTTATTGGATATAGACAAAGCTTCTAATCTTCTCAGTGCATCTTTATTGCAGATAAGATCTAAATTCCTTCTGAGCTCTTATGCTGTTTGTCCATGTTTTGAATTGTCTCTATTATCATTCTTTATTTTATCCACACAAGTGTGGTCACATTCATACAAAGTCATGGAAAAACCTTTCTTTACACACTTAATATATGGTACAGTGGGAACCAGTGATTACGCCCATACAGCAACATACTCAGTTAACTAAATTATGTTTGTAAATGTATTTTACTCTGTTAGAAATCTGCAACTTCCTTTCTTCCACACCCTCTTAACTGTGCAAACACACACACAGCCCAATAATGAACAAATTAACCACAGAACAATCTTCCTTTGCTAAATGTTCTCCCTTTGCTAAGTCACAATTTTAATTGAAAATGCTAAGATCTAAAAACAAAACATTTTTTCAAAAGAGTTATGTGTTTTCAAACACAAGAAAAGATCAAATCGGTGATTTGGTCATTTGTTTGACCTATTATTTCATAAACACAAATATAAATCAAATTATGTAATGGATACCTGCTCAATCTGATAGAAGCAACTGGCACGGAAATATTTTACGATTGAGAAGTGGATATATTATTTTCTTCCGTCAACATAACAGGAATTTGGAAAAAAAAAATTTTAATTCGTTTTAGCATCTCAGCTATTTGTTTTCCTTGTATGAGGAATGCTGCTCATACATTGTTAATAGCAGAAACACCTGGATTGCTGACAGGCTCATCAAGAACATGTAACCCATGCAGAATGAGGCCTGTCATACTGTTGAAATAACCTTTGACTTCTTTGGCAAAGCTTCTCATTGAC
Organism: Orestias chungarensis; assembly: GCA_032876305.1. Classification (NCBI taxonomy): domain Eukaryota; kingdom Metazoa; phylum Chordata; class Actinopteri; order Cyprinodontiformes; family Cyprinodontidae; genus Orestias; species Orestias chungarensis. Next base: position 1,377,288 of record JAVLVB010000047.1, read on the forward strand.
AGCAGCACATTTCTCCAGGCATCTAATATATAATTATACATCAGTGCTACATTTACATATGCAAGTGATTCATTCACTGTGTCTTTAGCCCTAAGCCTTGCATTGATATCTCCCCCCTATTTTACCTTATTAAACCTAAAGCTAATGTTTCCTGTAAGTGTCAAATTCAAGACAATGTGGTGTAACTTTAAAAAATACTTAGACTCTAGTAGGTTTTTACAGAAATCAGTTTTTAGATAGGAATGTTGTTAAAGGTGAATTCTACAGATCTAACATTAATTCTGTGTATGGGAAACCTGAACATCTACACAGCCTGCAGCGTTTGTCCCAAATAACCATGTAACATATTATTTTTTTTATAATTGAATGATAATTTTTAAATATAAGCTTGCCCTTTTGTATGAGTTTATGTGCATTTATATTTTTCCTGTGCGCTCCTGTGTTTAACTGTAAAGGACAGGTGACCTGTCCAAAGTATTTCTAAGTGTTTTACAAAGAATCAGTATCTATCAAAAAGTAATTTTTCTGAGATCATTGTCTGCCCTAAATCCTTGAGTGTTATGTTGCCTTTCATTTACCTTGAAAGTTAAAACTCTGAGCTAGGAAGGTCATCACATCTGGGTAAACAGTGTTCCAGTTGACAGATCCCACTTCTTTTGTAAGATCGGTCTACGTAGAAGGGGACCTTCGGAAGCAGGGAAACTATGAAGGCCGGGAGTGAGGCGCTGTGATTTCAGACAAGTGTAGCATTCACGATCTGTCATGCCCCACATCCCAGCAGAACATATGTTGTCCAGCAATCATTTTTTTGGAAATCATGAAGTAGAAGGGATAAAAATCAGTTTTACTCTGTTTTATTTTATCTGGCATAGACCCGCAAAGAATCAAGATATAAGGATACACCAGACTCGTCCTTGAAACCTTGGTAAAAGAAGGACGTATTTGTCGGCCACATTTAAGAAATCTATTTCAAACAGTTCTTGTCACCTGTCTACATTTTGATTAAAGTCACTGCAATTACGGGTTACAATGTCTTTCATTGCGACTTTCCAAGAAAAGGTGGTGGAATATCTATATTAAACAAAAATTTAAAGTTACCATTCTTTCCTCATTATCTGCTGCCAAACAATTTGAATTTTTTGCACTGAAAGTGGCACTAAACAAAGATCAGCTCATCACTGTTGTGGGGCGCTATAGGCCACCCTCATCTTCCAATGAGCCCTTACTTTCACTGAAAAAGCAGTTGTTCACACTACATTTCAAAGAGATTATTTTTGCTTGAGTCTCTGTCTCTGGTGGATTTTAAAACAGTTTGTGAATCTTCTAATTTAAAACAACTGGTCAGTTGTACAACTCGTCTGAACCTCAAAGCGTCTGAGAAATATTCTATTCTGGACTTATTCTTGACAAATGTCCCTCATAAATACTCTCATGTTAATATTTTTGCATGTGACTTGAGTGATCACTGTGCCATTGCATCAGTCAGAAGAGCAAAGCTCCCAAAAGCTAAAATCAAACTCAAAAGAGATGTTAAGCATTTCTGTGAGCAGGCCTTTCTCAATTACCTTTGGAACATAAATTGGAATGAATCTCTCTCATTACAGATATACAACTGGCTTGGACTTTTTTCACAAAACTTTCATTTTAGTTGTTAACAAACATGCTCCATTTCGTAAATTAACGGTGAAAGGATGAGACAATGCTTGGTTCACTCCTTGCCTGTCCAGTCTACTGAAGGAAAAGCAGATTTTCTGGGCTAAAGCTAGAGAATCCCAAACTCGAGCTGGCTGGCTAATAATCAGAAGACTCTGTAATCAAAGTACCCGTAATCAAAAAGGCCAAATCTGAATTCTACCTTTTCAAAACTAAAGGTAACATAAATTACTCAAATATATTTTGGAAGGTAATAAAATACAAAACAAAACAAGCAGGATGATAACTCCCTACTGTTGGAAATACGCATTAGATTATCATTGTGTAAATACATTATTTTTAGTGGGTTTGACTTTTCTATGTTTAGATGTAATATCTAGCTTTGAGCATTGTTACAATAGTTTTCTTCTCTGAGCACAGCTGGTTAGAAAACACATTGGTCAACTATTTTGAAATAGCTTTTTACCATATATGGCTGTGCTTACATGCATCCTGTCAAAAAATGAATATATGGTCAATGCCTGGCTAAACTTCGGTCCCCTGCCATATGTTGCTGTCTACTTCTTAACTTCTTAAACCGGTGTTTGGTGGTATTCTGATACATTTATCTTTGCTCTTTGGTGAATCAGCAATGGTTTGTTCTTTCAAACCCAACATCTGAGTTCTGTTGCTCAGCCTTCTAAGTTCACTGCTGTCAATGTGCAGTAGGTTCACAAAGCTCTCATCCATTTGGATATTCGTACATCTGCTGGTCCAGATTTGCTTGATCTGTACATTCCTAAAGTAGCTGTTGATTTTATAGCACATCCTATAAATCATGTTTTTAACCTTACATTAGTTAATAAGCAAATTTGTGGTATTTAGAAGTCTGCCTTGGTTCTTCCCTTGTTGAACGGAGAAGACCCCTCTGCTGTACACAACAATAGGCCAATATCTAAGTTGTGTGTTTCAGCTAAAGTTCTTGAAAACCCTGAGATTGAACAACTTAAAGAGTTCTTAAATGAAAACTGTGTTTATCGCAGTATCACTCTGATTTCAGGAAGCGTCATAGTACGTACAGCAACTGCAGCTGTTAATGTTGTTAATGATATAATTGAGTCCCTGGACTGGACTAAGCAAAGTTTATGTAGTTTACCACTAAGCTCTCCGCTCCCAAAGCACCTTACATATGCAGATCCCAAAGTATTTTTAAAGAGCTTGGAAAGAAAGCTTTTAAATATGTTGCTCTATTCTCCTGGAACGATTTTCAAATGGATATAAATCTGACAGAAACTATTACTCTCGGGGAATTTAAGTCAGCTCTGTGGGAGAAGGAAAATAATTCCCTAAATAGGTGTAATTGTTTTAATTGATCTATTCTGAATGTGCTGATTGTTTGTTGACTTGATTTTATCTGATGTTGTTTAATTAAATGCTGCCTTTTTGGCCATGTCTCTCTTGAAAAAGAGATTTCAATCTCAATGAGACTCACACCTGGGTAAATAAAGGATATAGAAAATAAATAAATAAATAGGATTCATAAATAGGATTCAAGAGAAGTCCAGATTTTGATATTACACTTTCCACATGTAAACTTACTTACTTTTAATTTGTCCAGTTTACGGTTGCAGATATTATAAAGAATATAAACTAATCCTAATATTAAACTGGCTAGGTGAATTGTTTGATAACAAGGGTAAACAAATAAGAGTATGAACGATTTCACTGAAATAATTTATATAGAAAAGGGGCTTGAGATGACGTGGTAAATTCGGCTCTATATGAACAATCTGAATTAAATTTTAGATGTAACATTAAATTTAGAAGCCCTATTACAAGTGTGATCTGTAAAAAAAAAAAAACACCACTGCTTGCGAACGTTGTTAAAATGAGCAGCCATATTGGATCTTTTGTCAATGTTTCAAAAATTCTTCAACTTTTGGAGAAGGTAGTCTGACTAAAAGGGAGCATTCAGGTCGATTTTTCTGACTCAAATATCCTAGTTTCTCTGTTTGGATTACAGATGGAATGCTGAATAAGTTCAGTTCCCGCTTTTGTAATTTGTCTCTTCCTTTAGGTTTCCTCCTTTCTCTCTGCAACAGCTGTATCACGTTTGCCCTGCTTAGTTCATCTGGCATTTATTCAGTGTTTTTTTTTATGCCTAGAATCCACTAATAGCTCATTGAATCCATCTTACCCTCCGCATGCTGCAGTTTTTCAGTTAAAATGTAAGTTATTTAGCCCTAGTATTGCAGTTCAGACATAGGCCCTTAAAAGGTTTAGTATTTTACTTGAACTAAAACCTCCGTTCCTGTTACCACTAAATACTTCTTTAAATTTTTTTAGGTGAGTTGACAACGCTTCCCGCTTACCTTTTTAACCATTTTCTACCTCAGTATGGGCCAGCAAGACTTAGAAAAAGGCTTCAAATAAGATAAACCATTTGAAATCACTACTGTTTTTTGCCAGCGGTAACGTAGCAACGACAGATCAGTAAAACATTAAATAGTGCATGCCCCGCAGCAGTGCAACTGGAATCTGTAAACCCACCACTTTGTCCCCGAAACCATAAACACAACAAAAAGGTTGTAAAAAAAATTATACACTGAGCATCTCACTCGCCAGAAGCAATTAGAATGGCAAACACGGTCCTGAACAGGATTTGTTCCCATCTTTCAAGAAGATTAAACAGTCTATCAGATGGACATTTCAAAAGTTATCAATTATGCTTATATACATTTTTGTATGAATACAAAAAATTCAGCAAAAATTGTGAATCTGCAAAAATTCATCGATGGATGGAGGAATGGACAAATAGAAAAACAGATCGGTGGATGGATGGAGGAATATAGACCTAAGTTTAGAAATCTAAATAATACAGCTTGTTCCTTTGCTTTTCCGTACAAATTTAAACATGAAAAACAAAATCATATTCTGTATTTTTCAAGACTTCGAAGGACATCAGTGTGAACTACTACTGGCCTAAACCTGCATAAATCATATTATACAGAATGAGACGTGTTTCTTATATATTTTTTCTTTGCTTTGGCATGCTGATTTGAGAAATGTAAAGCTGAGAAAGGATTAATGTCAGACAAACGACGTAGGCAAGCTGCCGTGAAGGATCAAGTGTTCAAGGCACATATGCATGCATGCAGTACGACCTGAAAGACGTTTTACTTTTGTGACTGGCACTCATATTTATGAATTAAAATGAACCTGTCAAACTACCTATTAATACTCACAATATTAGGCTGCTAAGCTGAATTTCTGTTTTCTGTGATAACATTTAATTTATGACAGCATCAAGAAAAATGGCTTGTTCTCTAATAAGGTAGAACAGTTTTTTAAAAGTTTAAAATTAATAACCAAAAAAAACCCAGTTTAATTCTGGATAAGAAAAGACCAAATATTTATTTTTCATGTACTGCTTTATTAAAATGTATGTCGTTTTCTTTGTAATCAAACAAAAAATTATTTTATTTGGACACGGGCCAATTTAGAGGCTATTAGGTTTGCTTCTTAATGTATCTTCATTTGATTCAAGCTTTTTCCTCGAGGACACAAATTTAAGCTAAGGAAGGGAGTGCTACCACAATATGATAACAAAGAAAAACATGATTTAAATCCATTTTATATGATTAATAAATATAAAAACAGTTACGCCAAGTAAATTTTTTTGTGTGCAACATTTTAAAACTTTTATTAAAGAAAGAAGTCCGAATACATTCAAAATATGATCATACATAAAAAAAAAAGATTAAACAACGTTAGAGAACACATGAAGGTCTTTAGGCTAAAGAAGTCCAATGACAATTTGGTGTCAGCTGAACATGATTGTGAATGATATGGAGATCATGTGAAAAAGCCTGATTTGATACAAAACTCAAGCTTCTTGTGTGTTTTTAACCTATTTGGTATAACTATATAAGACTATTTGCTCTAACGTTTTGGTTATCATAATTCCTTATGTCTTTCTGCTTCAGAAAGTTTTCCCCAGCTGATACAACAAATAGCAAACCATAAGCTATAACTTAGAGTTATCAACAGATCGCGTTCTCTGAGTCCATTATACATTTCCACTGAATGTTGAAATGCTAAACGGGTAATTTATAGTTTAAACGTAATCTGAACATCTGGCTGAACAAGAAAAGTTTTTATTTTCTATCAAATTAACTTTCATCACATAAAGAAAAGGGTGCATCTATCATCCATTTCTATGACGTCAAAACAAAATCGGAGGTCCAGACACATAAATGTGGACATGCAACAGATGCTTTATCATTTCAACTGCTGAGTAATCAACAACAGGTAATGCAAGCCACTGTTTCAGTATGCATAATCACTTTAGCGGCCCTCTGTGAATGGCTTTATGACTTCATTACTCGCACTTAGACTTGAGAACAGTGTTAACTGTGCACCACAACCCAATGATGGAGTGTGCAGCTGAATGGCTTTGACAGAGAAGTCCACATGGATGAGCCTCCTGTTGTCTCTCCAGGGGGACCTGACTGGGTGGCTCTGTCACTGCTCTTCTGATCTCCATGTGTGTGGCTTTAAATCCCTCCAGTGACCTCTCCTACTCGATGCGGAAAGACAAGAATATATCTTGAACGTCACTCAGGCATTAAGACGAGGACAGATGAAAGATGAGGAGGGACACACACACACACCTAAGGTTTATAGATATACGTATGATATTAGCTCCACAGAAGACAGCAGTTATGAGGACAAATGTGCATGATGATGTATGTGAAGATGTGCTGATAACTGCTGAACGTATCACAGGACCTGCCAGAACATCGGTCAAATTCTGTCCCATCTCTCCTAAAGATGATGAACTTCCTTTTGGAGGAGCTTTACTGTCATCCTGCTCTCGAGATTCCACCAATTAACAAGGACCCAGGGGACCCTCTTTGACTATCGCATCCGGAGCACTTTTAAATATGGCTATGATAAGAAAGGAGATAGCCTTGAGATCAACCCACAATAAAGTTTATGCATTGACAATGACAAGACAACAAAAACACTAGCGAAAAACACAGTGACAAGTTAATATATCTTCACATTTGATGTTGGAAATGTTTGCTTTTGAAAAACATCCCATGACTGTGTTAGGTGTGAGGGGTTTAGGATTTCTTTTTCTTTTTTTTTTGAGCATTCCTATAATTGTTATACATTTAGTAACAATTTTAATTTTCACATATATTTAAAGCCGGATGGATTTTAATGCCATCGAAGCAGCAAATAAAAGCAAAAACCTCTGACAAAAACAATACATTTGAAGTACTTTTATGCTTTTTGCAGATCATGTATGACCATGTATCCGTACAATATATTACTATGGTTAAAGTGGTCAGTCTAGAGCAAAAAAAGCCTAAAACATTTATATTACAGTTCCTCATGCCTCAATCATCCCAAGAAACTCATATGGCGCACCATTGTGTTATGATTGATTCAGTTTCCTATTGTGCTTTCAGTGGATTATTGTCGAAGGATCGATTATTGGGGATGTTGAATGATCACTTTATATTAATTCAAGGGTTCTAGCCAATAAAATATATATATGGCAATTTAAAAGACCAAATATAAAAAGTAGATTAACAGTCATAACTAAATGTTAAGAGACAATGTTTATTTAGTATTTTATATTATTTATTTAGTGTTAATATGTTTTATTTAGGAGGTTTAGGAGGTTTAACTACCAAGTCTTAAATTCCTTTTTTTCAAGCTTTACGTGTCACCAAGATTGTAGTAGTAAGAATTGTTCTTTACCCTATTCTACCACACACACTAACATATATATTATATAGGTTCTACCTTTTTTTTTAGAAAACTATTTCCATTTCCAGGCTGAAAATAGTACCACACTTCTAAAAAATAATAATAATAAAAAATAATAGCTTTGCAAATAAAGAGACAATTTACATCCAAACTTTATTGAAAACACAGTGACAAGGTGCATTCTTACACAAACTGTATTTTTAGAAACTAAAACTCCCTAAATTTTATGTATAACTTTAACATCAATAATAGAATAAAATCAGAACAGAGAGAGAGAGAAAAATACAATATTATGAAGTACATTCACCTACTGGCATTTAATATTCGTTTTTTGCATTTATGTTACAATTCATGACAGCAGGAATTTAGGCGGCCATGTTGTTGGTTGAAACAGCTAAACGTAGCATAGGAACAGCCATGAGAGCCCCAGTCTGTTTCAATTTTTAATCACATCTCCATCAGAATTGTGAAACTTTAATGCACTGTAAAACTTTTAAAAATACAAACTATGGAAAAATCATGGGATAACTTTACACTGCATGATGCATGAGCTGTAAGGTAAAAATTTTTTATAATAGGGCAAAAAATTATGAATGTATTTCAAATGTTGTGCACAAACCAAGTAAGCCAGAGCACAACAACAGCCTAAAAACCTCAGCAACCACAGCACTAATGATAGTACCACTGTCACTATGATTTTTCAGTTGGAACCAAAAATTGAGAAAACATGCTAACAACATAAATAGACTATATGCCTGGTCATTTAATGATCCACTATATTGGTCCTTTTAGGTGATAAATATAAAATATTAACATTATCATGACAAAACATTAGCAAAGTTTAAATTCTGATAAAATTACAATTTCTTTCTTTAAGATTAAGATATTTTCTTTTTTTTTGAAGTCACTGCTGTTGTTTTTGTTTTTGGGAAGTTACACCAGCAAACTTATGTGTCATTTAATCTCGGATCATAGTAACAAAAACAACAATAGAGTTAAAAAAGTTTAAAACAGAGATGCAGCCAGGAAGCTTTAAACTGCATTGTGTAGTTGTAGCTGTGGACTAACATAACAAGGGTTATGATAACACTGTAGTGTGTTAAAGGTCACTTGGTTTTATTTTTAAGTTGTGATTGGTATATACTGATCTTACTAAAATGTGTATTTTAAATGCACTAAAGTAAAGTGTTGTTTGCTGAATGTGATTTTCTGTATTTAAAGGTGTTTGGAGCAGCCAAAGTTTGAGGTTAAAGTCATCATTAAATAGGTTAATGTTAATTTGTTTAACATTCATTTGATTTTGGTATTACCTGATTTGGGCTTATTACGTTAGGTTTTCTTAAAGCTTTTTTTTCTTCTTGTTTTTCCTCTACGGGTTTCATCTATTTAGGCTAAACAACATCCAAAGTAAAAGAGAGAGAATAACTAATTCATTATTGGTTTTTGAGTAAAGTACAGTTTGAAATGGGACATGGGTGGTGTAGAAAGCTTTTTTGATGTTCTTTTAAAATGTTTAATGGTATATTTCAAGGTCATCTTGTTCAGTATGGCTGTGAATAATTTTGTTGACTTGAAACTGTTGGTTTCTTGCCACAAAATTAGAAAAAGTATGGGTGTAGTCAAGTAAAACCAATTTACCTTATCCTCTCTGCAGAATTATATAAGGTGTGTCGTAATGAAAGTGACTCTCCATGTCCGCTCTCACCTTCAACCCATTTTATATATTTTTTTCATCCTGAAAGCTTTGACCAATTTATATGTAGGCACTCAGCTTAGATATTAAAGACTTTATTACATTTTCTCCACTTAAAGTTACAAATGCTGTGCCATCTTTTTTTTTTTTTTTTTTTTTTTTTT
>JAVLVB010000047.1:1395965-1426035 GCA_032876305.1 Orestias chungarensis
TTTTGGCCACTTTCCATCAATACAATTTAAACAGTTAAATGTGTTATGACTTCAGACTCACACAGGGAAAAAAACTAAACGGTATATGAACCACAGAGAGAGAGAAAGAAAAAGATAAGGAGAATGGAAAGAAGGGGTGAGAAAATATCAGTTTGACATTGATACAAATGGTTCATGCAAACTGTCATACATCACTGCAAACAGACATATGCAACAACAAACAGCCTAATTTGCGAAGGAACAGGGGCACTCCATTATACTAACCTGTACACAAGCACAGAATTTTATATCTCACCAACTCATTCCCCTTAGGAGAAAACACTGAAGGGATCTATGATAGTTGGGGAAATGGGGGGTGGGGGCGGAGGCTGGTTACTCTGAGTTCACGCAGGTCTCTGCAAGCTTTTAAAATAACTATATATTTGTGCTCCCTTTACCCTTGGAATTTTATTGTGAGGAGATTACTTATGAAAAAAAGCAAAAGTGACACTATTTATGGTTACACAGATAATGACACTATTGTGTAATCACAAAGGTTGTTAATGTAATATTGTGTCCATGCAGGGAGAAAATCGGCAGGGAAACTTCAAAGATGTTTCAATGAAAGTAACCTTCTCTAAAGTAATACACTGCCAGTTCAACAGCCTGTCTGGACTGGTATTTAAAAGCGATTCACCTCTGTGCCATCACTACCCCCGGAGAACGACACTGCTGTGCATCTTTAGCTGCTGATCAACTGACCTGAGACTGACACAGCAGCAGTGGCCAGGTAAAGGCTACCAGAGCTGGCTGCATCCAAGGCAAGCATCCCTATGTGGCAACATATCCCACTTTTCTCATCAAAAGAGTAGAATGAAAACAATAGAATTATAAAGCTTCAGAGACAAGAGTTTCTGTCAGCTGAAGGATGAAATGGTCACTAAAGTCACATCCCCTGAATCACACATTAGATTTGTTTTTATATTTCAAAATTTGTATTTCTGTTATATAACACTTGAGCCTAAAGTTCTTTTAAAAGTTTGTTTGAGATATAGTTTTCCAATAAATCTGATTTGATTTATGAGGCACAAAGACTTTTACTTTTTCGGTGTGTTCCTTCACAATTACATAAAGGGTAAGCAAACTGACATGCAAAGTGTTTTGACATTGATGATCATGTGTATTCATCATAAACATAGACTGAATAAACGATCATAACACAACTCTTAATATTCTCAAATGTAAAATTATTGAAACATCAATAAGCTTGAACAATCAGCAGAATTTCTAATTAAAATCCACATAATTATTACATCATGCAGACAACATTTGATGGAGACAAGGACAACACATGTATAAAAATGCACATCTCGCACATGGCCTGAACCAATATAAAATATTTATCTGCCAGCAAAGATTTTCCTTAATGCAGCTCCTCTCACACACATCCTGTCCTACTCTTTCATCTAAATCTACAAAGATGCAATACAACTCTCTCTGGCTTTCTCTATACTTCTTTATCAATATACTTAAAACTAAAATTGCATCTGCTGCTCACACATGCTTACTTTTGATTCCCTTTGTATTCTTCTGCCACCTCTACTAGAAACAGCTACACGGGTGTGTCATAAGGATCAACTATACTTTCCCACTTAAAAACTTTCCTTTCTTGATCTTTATTGATCATAACTACTTTCTGATCTGAACAAACTAATTCTTTTCTACATTCTGTCTTATTTTTGACATTCATCAATTCTTCAAAGTTTTGGTTGTCAGTGGTGCCCCTAAAACGCTTGGCACCTGTCACTATTTTTCCATTAATCTTCTTAATCATCTTAACCTGCCAAACGTCCTTTCCATCTCGATCTCCATCTGTACCAATCATTATTTTTCTTCTTGCTGTTCAACCTATTATTCAGGTCATCATATTCCCCTTGTTTGGCCTTTCTGATCACTACCTTCAACATCATTCTGTACTCCTGCCTACTTTCGTCAGTCGTATCTGAGGAAAAGTTATCCCCACTTCTTCGCAGATAATTCTTTTCTATAAATTTGCTCTCAGATTTTTTATCGTACCAGCAAGGATTCTTATCTGCTTTACTAATTTCAGATGATACACCAAGTACCCTCCAACCTGTCTTCCTTATCACAATAGCTGCACCTGTCCAGTCATCTGGGAACACACCCCGACCCCCAACAGCTTGCCCCACCTTCATCTTCTATATACAGCTTCAGTTTCCACCACCTGGTGTTCTGTTCTGCCATTGTTTTCTTCATCTTTCTCATACTTGATTTCTTCTTACAGATCAGCATCCTATGTTATTTAGCTACTCACTTGCCTACGTGTACTCTCAGTTACAAATCTACCTTTCAAAGAAGGCTTGTTAAATTTGTTATTTAATTGCTTATTTGATATAGACATACACAACAAACCTAGTTCCGGACAAATAAATGCTTGCATCACAGTGTTTACAGACATAGTTAGTTCACAACACCCTAGACCGAGAAGGACCTTTAACTGTTCAAATGGAAAGTTAAAATGGACAGTAAACACAATAAAATAATCAAGGAGGGATATAACCAATGTATTTAAAGCACTACACCAAATGCTTACAGTGGCTCTGGTGCTGCATGACTGATGCAATTATGAATACTTAATAAAACAAACCTGTCAAAGCTCATTAGATAAAATGATGATAGAAAATTAGCTATTTATCCAAAATTGTTAAAGTTTGATTACTGTATATAAAGGATTAATGCATTTGATGACAGTTGGAGAGGCCTGCGCGTATTCTGTCATGCAATATTTTAAGAAACAAAAAATCATGGAATGCATGTATTGTAGGGCTTCCTGACTTACCTGGTCTTTCTAATTAGTTTGAAACAATAAACATTCCTTTGAATTATTTTATATGTTTATCAACCTTAAGTTGAGGATCTAGCACAAACCAAGGTATATAAATTCTGCGAGTTATTTTTTTTATTTTTTAAATAAATATTGGATGCTTTTTTTAAATCAAGTTTTCCTATTAAGAAGCACATGAAGATTAGGAAAAATTCAGAAGTAGTAAACCTTGTATGAGTCACTTCTGGACCTCTGCAGCTTGTTCGGGGGTCTTCACGGATGCAGTGAAAGAGCAAGTCATTTAAGAAAAGACTAACGAGCAAAGAATTGTACTTTCTATTTTATAATAATATACAATACCAGGGGTAGGTATATCAACATTTTCTTAACCTGTGGGATTTTTTGTGAGAGTTTACACAATTTTGTGGTCAGGATATACGGGTGGGTTGCAGCAGTTCTCTCTGCATGCTTCAACCTTCCTAAGAACAACAGTTCTCCAGGACTCCTACAACTCCACATGCAACCTGGATACAACTGACACTTAGTTTAGGTTAAATTCATGTGCATCAAGCACATTTTTGTTCAAACTGACTGTGAATTAAACACCTGTAGTTCATTAAACATATATTTTCTCCACTATATGGGTGAATAATTTATCAGTACAACATAAACGTTCTGGTTCTAAAATCCAAACTATATTTGTTACTATTTACATATGTGATCCTATTGGCGTTTGGATAATGCGCAGTACAAGAAGATGAGGAAGGTTGGTACAGAAACAGAGAAATAAAAGGAGAGGAAACTGAACAGCGGAGAGAGGAAATGAAGAGCTGGGGGTGTGTCAATGGAGCCATGCAGCTTTTCAGATCATTGATGCTTGCTCATAAAGACTTGTACAAGTCCAACACTGTGTTTATATGCATGCAGATAATGATGCCTTTTCTCTTTCAGTTCTGTAGTGGAAGGAAGATCCTGTCTGTGCATAACTCTGTCTTACCATCTGTTCCTGGCTAGACCGCTGATACCTCCTCTTTTAATATCCTGTTCAGCTTTGTCTGTGTAGGTGGGGTGCATACATCTTATATTCAGATTATTTCTCCTTCCTTCCGTTTTCCATCCCTACTTTGTATCCTACTCAATTACTCAGAAAGAGCCAAGTTGCATGTTTACAACCCAAGCAACATAGCTTCTTCACTCAAGCATCCATTCTGGGCATTAGTGAAAACCACAAATGGCCCTCTACCTTATTTATCCTGAGTGGCTTTCACATACACATTCTCAGTGGGATGAAATAGGAACCCTAAACAATATCTGCACTATCTTTGGAAGCTGCAACAATCAGTTAATCGCTACTTTAACACTAGTTGTTTCCAAACAGTTCTGGATTTACTGGCCGATCAACATAAATCTGAAAGCCCGAATAAAAGGCTTTTACATCTGTTAGACAAGAATAAAGCCTGTGATTCTCTTAAAGTCAGTAGTAGTGTTGTTTGGCTCCACTTTCTCACAGCACAGTGTTTTGCTTGTTTGATCACATTTTCTATACTTCAGATGACACACTCTCCATTCAAATGAAGGCAGTATGTAGGTGAAGAAAACCACAGCAAAGTCACAAAAAATGCTTTATGTTCTGCATTGTTGACAAAAACAATAGACACACATCATCTGTTGGGCCAGCAGTGTCACAGAAAGGGGCCTAAAAAGGCTCAACAACCTGATAAGAAGGCTGGGTCTGTTGTTGGGACAAATGTAGAATCTCTGGAGATGATAATGCAAAGAATGATTATACATAAAATCATAGACAACCCTGAACCACCTGTTCATGAGACTCTTATTGGAAAACAGAGTCTCTTTAGTCAAAGCCTTCTTCAGCTTAGTTGTAGAACAGACTGCTACAGATGATCTTCCATGCCCATAGCCATCACCATCTACAACAACTCCTTAGTTAAAGTGAGTTACTCCAACATCATTTAATTTCCCTTTGGGATAAAAACAACTATTTTTGATTTCATTTAATAATTTACCACTGAATGTATTTGTAGAATTCAAATAAACTAACACATTTACAGATTATTCTGTGGAACCTTCATACAATCTGAGGAAAAATTTTCTGCTCAAAGTTTGTTTTCCAAAAGCATAGCTCAACAATTAAACAAAAACCTTTGGGCAGCTGAAATACCTGGGTATAATGCTACTGTCTTTGAAAGCAAAAAGTGCTTCCTGCCACAACATTTAACTGCATCAATCAATGGACAAAACTAATCTCATTATTATGCCAAATAAAATCTTCCTACAATGGTCGTCAATTCATAATTTAGAATTCAAACTGAAAGATTGGCATTTTTTTAGTATTTCTGGTCAATGATTTATTTTTCTCAATAATTTGCCACACACACCTTCCACCGGGAAGCAATTTTGCTTCTAAGAGGTCAATTTTTAAATTCTACCTAATCCAGGGAAATCTCATCCAGTTTAGTCTAGGAACTAAAGTTTTTGTATGTTGAAAGCTCCCCTAGCAATCTCAAAATGATTTGTCAGATTTTCAGTGAAACCATAATAGTAGTTTATGTCCTATATAACATTGATATAAATGTTGGGATGGTACCACAAAGGAGATTTATGCCTACTAAATACTGTAGAACTATTTACTAGACAATAAGGTTTAACTCATGTACCCAATGTCTACTGTCAGATCAATATTTAAAAAGTTTTTAACAACTGAAACTATAGAAAGCAAGGCTAAAGGAGGTTCTATGTTTATAATGTTAATATGCACAGTGCTACAAAAATGCAGGAAGTAGAGGCATGTTGGGGTCACTAACTACACAGCAACACATTAGATAAAGTCTTTGGACAAAACTTTAACATTGTTTTCGTTCCTTCTTGCCTTTGGATTTACATTATAGGCAACCAAAAGATAGCCGGAATTATTTTTTGAAGGAGTTTTAAATAAGCAAAAAACTAACAAGGAAATCTGTTTGACTTTATTTTCTCAAAATATAATGTGTTTCTTGACTGTAAAACAGTTTTTCCCTTTTCAGCCAGCAAAGCACGACTGAGTCATGGTGTTTATTTTTATGAAGATGATGACAACTTCCAAAATAGCCTATTTAAATTCAAAAACCCACTCATACTAAACCACACACTTGAAACTAAGAGCATCATAAAACAGACAGAGTGAAAGAAGGTTAAAAAAAATAATCATCACTGTTCAAAAAGAAAATCTTTCTTCTCTTTTTCTGCATGCTTCCTCACTCTTTCGTCTTGGAAATCAATCCATCATCAATACTTTTCCTATAAGCAATGCAACTGCTTACAAGATATTTTGTTTTTACTTAAATACTTTAACTCATAGTAGAATATACCATTTGTATGAACTAGTATTTCTGTTTAAAAAAGTTTTTATACTACTTGAGCTTTTTCCAAATTTATGTCAGATACAACTAAAAACAATGAATGTTTTATGATTTTATATTATTATACCAAAATTAGGACATAATTGCACTCAACCACTCACCAAGGCAAAATGCATAGCTGGTTGGCACAAATTGTTGAGGGACACTTTTTTTTCGGTCATTGATCTTTGCAAAATACCTCCGCTTCAATCAGTTGGAGAACATCTCGACTCTCCAAACAATTTTATTCTTTTGCAACCTCTGACGGATTTTCTCCATCGATTGTTAATGTCCAGCTTTATAAATGTTCTTCTTAAATTAACCTACGGTGTGATGCTGTTTTTCTCCTTTCATAACTATACCACAATCTTTTTATTTTAAGATGATGGATTGAACAGAGTTCAGTGGAAACTTTAAAGCTTGGGATATTAGGTTACAAGCTAACTTAACTTCAAATTTGTCCAAAACATTCTTTGATCGGTTGGGTGTGACCCTTGGTTTTCATGATACTGTTTGCTATTCTGCTCTTGAAAGAACATTTGAAGCCTTGACAGACCAGATGGATACACATTCAAATTAAATTATACACCTGTGAACCAATAAAATTAAGGCAATTGGTTGCATTTGATTTTAGTTTAGGGGTATCTGATTAAGAGGAATTCCCTATGTATTAGTGTATCCAATAAAACCTACATTTAATTACTTGTAATGTGATAAAATGTTAAAAGGGGTATAAATGTTACATACATACATGTTTAAAGCTATGCGTGTTTGTGAAATACAGTTTTTATTATAAGAGGTACTTATCTAATAATTTATGCCTTCTATACACCCCAACATGCTCCCACTGACTCTTGTGTGCTTCTGAATATGGCCTTTCATTTATTGTAAACAAAACAGAGTCATTAGTTGTAATGCAACTGGTGATTATGTTTCACTGCAATTATAAAATGATTCTAGTATAATTTAGGGTACACCCTATTAACTCAATTTACTCAGGATGTGTGGCACCATGGACTGACTCCTTATATGAAAATGAGGTTGGAATTATGATTATATATTCTGAATATATGAGGTTATGTTCAATTACAGAGAAAACAATATCATATGTGTTTGTGTAATTTTACAGAGCATTTTCAACATCACCTACATTTATCTCCGCTGTACCTTTCTATACAGTTCAGTACAGTTA
Source organism: Orestias chungarensis (assembly GCA_032876305.1). Classification (NCBI taxonomy): domain Eukaryota; kingdom Metazoa; phylum Chordata; class Actinopteri; order Cyprinodontiformes; family Cyprinodontidae; genus Orestias; species Orestias chungarensis. Next base: position 1,403,377 of record JAVLVB010000047.1, read on the forward strand.
AACAGTTTTTTTTTCTAATAGTCTTGCTCTAAACCTAAGCTGAGGCTAAGCTGATTCAGACAAATCTAAATCCACACCGACAAAGCCTTTAAACCCTGGTTAGAAAGCCATATAAGCTTACAATAACTTTAAAAGTACAGCATAAAGTATAAAGTAATGTTTTTTTAATAATTTTAATGTAAAATTATCCCCCTTCAAGCTTGGAGAAACATCTACAAAACAACAAACAAAATCTTATAGAAGAAAACTTCACCTTTTACTTTGTGAACTTAAGCTGATAGTAAATTGGGTTATGTAGCAGGACCTGGATCTAAAAGTGCAGTAGCAAGTTTACCTCTAAATGGATAAAATAAAAAAATAAAAAGATTTTGAAGTCTTCTGATTAAAATCTGTATTTGAATGAGATTAATATATTGTGTCATGCACCTCAGTTGTCTACACCTGCTTGTCCTTTCATGTTTGAAGGTGGGGCTGGTGTCTATAGTGATCACTGGGCGTAAGGTGGAGTACACCCTGAACAGGCTGCCAGTCCAAAGCTGGTCCACAAAATGTACAGCCCTAAACATGTTTAATATAAATAAATTAAAAAAATTCTATCATAAAAAAATTATTTGAGCAATTATTTGTCAAATGTGCATTTTATTCAAAGCAAAGAAATACAAGGGAGATTTTTGATTATAATATTATATAATGCTTTACCACAACTACAGTTGATTCAGTTTTTTTTTAATTCTTCTTTTTTTGTCTTTACAGAAGCCAAACCCAGATAAACAATGATATGATACAAAGAGCAATGTACAGGGCAGATACAACCCAAGTGACCTTCAATTTCTTCTTCCCTGAATATAATATGGGAGTTTACGGAAACACCGTAATTCCCCACAAAAGTGGCACTGATTGCGTAAACTGCAGTCTTTCACCAAGTGAACCACATTATGCCTTCCAAAAAACAAAATTGTGAAAATTATGTCACACTTTAATAACAATGGGACCTGGATATCTATGTTTTTTGAGCTTTATCATGGTTATAGCAATTTATTTTGTTCTGACTGAGAACATAAAGGATAATCTTTAATGAGCAGGATATACATATATCTAAACAAACTGCTGGAAAATAAACTCAGCATTTCCCACAAAAAATAAGCTTGGAGGCCAAACTCCTATTTATCGTGTTTGATATTTTACTATAAATAAGATACACAATCTTTTTTCTCTTTGCCATCTGAGTGTACACCCTCTCGAGACCAGAGCTACTTCAATGAGTTCACCTAATAAAAGACTCAGTGTACATGTCTTTTTGTCTTTTGCTTCCTCCACTACTATGAGGCATAACACAGATATTGTCCCAAAAAAAATATATACTTTGCTACCTCTCTGCCTCTTGGCTGATGTCTCCAATTATCTATTTCTGCCATTTCCAGCAGCCCCCCAACTCGACCAAAGCTGCCAGTAACATTTGCTGCCCACACTGCAGCAATGCTACTCTTCCTTAGCCAGTCCCAACTATATTCTTTAATCAAAATCTGCACCAACATTTGTAAAGACTTCATGTAAAAATTCAGAACAAGGTTAAAAAAACTTGAACAAGAACAACAGCAGAAGTAGGTAACATCAACAATGAGCATGTTTAGTAAACACTGAGGGATATAGTCTTGTAAGTATTGAACCAAAAATAATCTCAATTATTATAGGAGCTCAACACACAGAAGGGCCTATTTTTTAGTTAGATAAAATAAAGTTGTCTATCATCAGATTGTCTATTTACACAGGTATCTGTGATCAGGTTTAGTCATTGAACTAACCACAGACAAATACATGAAAATCAATCAAACTGTTGTCCAATGAAATATTTTACTGCCAAAATTAGTTTTTTGATGAGGAACTGCAATTTTGTGAAAAATAGACTTTTAGTCACATGTCAGAATTACACTGATATCTATCTGGGACAATATAAGTGGATGAGGTTTCCCTTGAAGAGCAACGTTTTTTATGTGTTTGGAGGTGATTATTTTAATGCACAACTGTCTTTTTAAAGACATTGAACCTTTTGAAGCCATGTATGTTTTTTTGTTGTTGTTTTTTTTCTTCATTTTGTGCCCATTAAGCCTAAAAAATCACTGCAGTTATTTGACGTATCTGTGATGTTAGAGAAACATCAGTAAACCTCTTGATATCAAATAATTGATGTTACCACGTTTTAATTTGCATGTCCTGTTGAAATTCATATCTGATCACCAAGATTAATATTTAATGACCAATTGCAACTTTCTACTCTTATCTAAACCAGCCAGAATGGTTATTAACTTTGAACCTGGGGATATATGTTCCTTGTTTGACAAAACGTTCCTCTGGAACAAATAGTCTTGTCTTAAACAAGGACTGTAAATACTCAGTGGTCAAAGAAATTACGTGAAATGACCTGTACTTGTATAGTGTTATATAAAGTCTAAAGAACACCACAGTGCTTTACAGTACATTCAGTCCTTCACCCATTCATTGCAGTAAGTTGCATTATAGCCACTGATGTCCTAGTGCACACTGACAGAAGTGAGACTGCCATAAAATTGGCACCTCCAGAACCTCTGACCATCACAAAGGTAGGTGAAGTATCTTGGCTAAGGACACAACTACTAAGATGCCATAACTGGCATTATAACTGGCAATCCATTGTTTAAAGGACAAATCTCTACCTCCTGAGACACCCTCATATGATAAAAAGACCTGAAAAAACAGTTCAAAGGAACAACTACTTAATTGGATTTGCTAATTGATGTTTTTTCAAATTGTTTTGTTCACATGTGTAATATTACACCAGCTTTTCCCTTAATTTATCATGTTTTCTGCACTTAGCTCTCACCCAACTATATGCATTTCCTCAAAAAAGGATCTCTGCCGAGCTTTGAAAGGAACAGACACAATCAAATGAATGAGGGTTTCTACATTTAACAAATTAAAGCAACATCTTTGTGTACTTCAGTTAGACGACAACAGAACTGCCCTGGTTTCACCGAATCTTTGCCTTAGACTCATCACTACAAAGGTCTCATAGACCAGGGCAAAGTGGTCTCTGCTAGTCTCGATAGGGCTCCCAGCTTGATAGAACTGAAAGAGAGCATGTCTGGCAACCTTCACAGCATCTAAAAGACGGTGTGAGCTCTCGCGTGAATTTCCCAAAGAAACTGTGAACACGGATAGCTAGAGCATCAGGCTTTGTAATTAGTTTCGTGGCAGAACCCAGTTTTGTTTCTGTCAAAGTAACAAAACAGCTGTAAAATCTTTATGTGCTTGCCTAACAAGGCTCACAAATTCCAATTAGCAAGCAAACCCAAATGAAATAGTGGAAAAAACAATTTCAATGAGCTTGGACTGAGTTACACTCATAGCTCCCAAGCATCTATTCTTGCAGTGCATAAAGACAAAGCAGCTACAGATAACAAAGCCACCTAGATTGATTCCTCTAGTCTAGATTTGGGGTTCTACTTACATTTCAGACTATTCCATGTTCAAAATTTACATGTTCTCAATTATATGTTAAGCAGAAGGTTGAAACAATACAATATTCAACATATATATTTTATTACAACAACATAAAAGATGGATGAATAGATTGATGGAAATAGAATTGTTCCACACTTTTGTGGATTTTATAAAAAATATAAATAATGTTCTATACTTTATTAAGACTTCTTAACTGCGAAGAACCCTGTGTTTCCAAAAGAAAAGATTTTGGTGATACTAAGGAAATCTACATTGACAACATGACCGCATTATTTACAGCAGTAAGAAGTTGACAGATATTCTTTAAATCTTTCCTGCTTCTAAAGCCTAAGGAGCACAGTGACATATTTCACCACAAAGCCTTGTTGTAGTTCCTTCATTTTAAAGTTCAGCACCTCGAGAACAATTTATGTGACAGCTTTATGAAACTGAGGAATTTATTTGTTAAGTCTTTCGCACCACACAGAAGACAACCTCTGTTCCACTCCAACATACATTGTCTGTTTTCTTCGGCACCGTCGATTTGACTTTTGAATAAATCTACATTTTGATAGGATCTTCTATCATACTTTATCTTTTGGTTATAAATATGTGTATAACAATTTGAACAGAGGAATATTTCTCCTGTGTAGTCCCTTGCTGTCTGTTTCTCTTGAAACTGTGAATGGCTTGAGTGGCTTGTGTCCCAACACTGTGGCTCACAGTTAAACAGGGAATAAAAATACCTTTGTTTCCAATTCTAGTAATTACTGTTCTGTCTCCCTTCCCTCTCACCCAGTTTGTCTCAAACCACAAATAATATTCCAGTCCATTAGTTTTGAAATTAATAACATATTTCTAGTTGAATCTGAATGCCAATAATATTCGGCAGTTATCCTTGACAGCCAATTTTGCAATAAGCTATACGTTTTTTTTTAATACCTGACATTAACACCTGGACAGTTTTCTTACACTGGCAAAAAACTATAGTACATAAATAAAACAGCCAAAATGCTCCTTGTTAATGTTTCATGAAGAAGAAACTGCCTTACCTATGAAAACCTCTCAAAAAATATATATTTTTTATCTATCTTTATTGTCGAAGATTACTAATATATTTTATTCATGGTTTGACAGAGGTAATTGAATTCATAAGAACAAAGATAAACAGCTGTACAATTATAAATGAGCAACATAATTCGAATCAGTTTAAGGGATGTTTGGATCTCAAGTAGATGAGCTCGCATGAAGTAATTTCTTTTTATTTGCTTTCTACATTTCTTTGTGTATGAAAATCAAATCTTTGTTTTTTTTTGTCTACAACACTAAAAATTTCATATACATTTCCATGAACACACCAGGAAACCAATTTAAGTAGTTTTTATTGTCATGAGGAGGGTATCCATTTATGAAAGCTGCCATTCAGCTGTGTATAATAGTCGAATGAGATTCAATTCAAATGTTCTGAGATATTATTGGTTATATTTTCCTTATCAACAGATGCTAATTGCCATGGCTTGACTAAGAGGATAACACCAATATAGGCAAGTAGGACAAGGATGTTAAAAAACCAGCATTAACAAAAAGTTATGAAAAAATACACAACTGCAACAGGTTTCCTCTCTAGACAAAAAAAAAAAAACATTCAGAAAATGACCACCCAGATGGAGCATTTTCTCAAAAACGACTGTCCTTTTAAAAATCAAATGGAGATAGTGTTTGTCAAGACAGATCAATGATCATTTAAATCAGATTGAGGTTTGTGAAACATTTGAAACGTGACACTTCAGTCACAACAAAAAAGGTCTTACTCTTAATAATTCTTGTTCATACTTATTTTGAAGAGCTCAACATTTTGAATCTTTTTGTCTCAAGAGTTGAATAAAAAGTTATGACATTAAAAACAAGCAAATTCCAGCTTTTGGTTTTCCGTCTTCATGTCCTGTTCTCATGGAACAAACAACTATGATAAGTTACTTTAAAAAAAAAGCTAAATCGATAACTTATTATTTGTAAAAAGCAAAACAATGCAGGTTAATCATCTCTATATATCGGAATAATAATTTTCTTATCCTAATTTCATATTAAATAGAGTAAGACATAAATAAGTAATGCATTCCTTGTATCTGCTTTATCAGAAGTTTAAACGTTAAATAATGTCTCTAAGAAGAGACTTAAGACTTACATTCATATATTACAGTACATTTCTGAAATATCTTACCTATGTTGCGTTTATAACTTGTAAATCTTCAACTTTATTTCTGTTGGTTTGGCTCTTGGTAGGATTGTTGATCTTCTAAACTTGTCTTTTAACTAGATTTCTCTAACGTTTAGTTACAAACCAATCAAATGTCTTCCGGATGCTAGACTGGGTGAAATATAATTAAACTTTGACTTCTTCTCAGAAACTGATGAGCCGTTTATTTCTGGTGTCTTTGTAAAACTACTGACTACTTATCCATCCTTTATGCTTGCAGGGTAACTGGGGGATGGTTAACATCTGTAGCATCCATTAGGGAAGGTCACCGATTCATCACAGTGCAACAGATAGACACAGACGACTAAGAACTATGCACTTTCACTTAAAGCTAAATATAGAGACCAGGTAACGTTTCTATTTTTACAGACTGGGAGAGTGAACCTCGGACTCAAGTGAGTAAACTAAGGCAACAATCCTCACAAACATTCTGCTTTTCACCTCTGTTAAATAAACTGTGACTTTTATTTTTAGATAAATCAGACATGCTTTTTTAGATAAGTAGCTTTCTAAAAAACAGAAGGCTGTAAAAAGAAATTTTCGATTCAGAAAACTTGTTTTGTGTTGACTCCGAAGATGTAACATGACAATCAAAGCTGAAGGCTGGGCCTTACTTTTTCACTAATGACCATGAGGTATTGATTGGATTCATTCTGACACCGTGGAAGTCCTATAAGCAGAACGTGTCTCCTAGTAAAAGAACATTTTGTACAACATTTACACATAGTCACTTTTTCTTCACTTCAAACTATTAGTTTGACGTTACATGCATGTCCAAAATGACTGATGGCTAAAGTCCAACTTTTATTTTACCCAAACAAAGTGTAAGTGAGGCAATAAATCTAATTTGATAGAGTTTGTCAAAGATTGACTTTAAGTTGAAATGATGGTCTGGGGAAGAAAAAAAGGAGTTTCTGAATATTTAAGCAAATTTGTGTCACTAAAAGATAACCAACAAAAAAGACAACACAGATCAAATCTGTCATGTAATCATGAAATAATTTGTACTTGTGGATGGTGACTCATATTTGTCCCTGGCGAACTCATATCTGGCAACGAGGTTGTAAGGCGTTTCATGTGATGCAGCTTGCCACTTTACAGGACACCACTCACCCCATGGGGAGCACCTCACTAAACACAGCATACTCACAGCTGTTTAAAATAAAAAGACCGTAGCCTAATATAGCCTGAAGAAACATGGCATTATCTGTGTGCGACTGTGACGGATACACTATGCAATTTGTGTGTTTTAACTGGGAAAACCACCTCACTGCGAGAATTAGCCTTAGTTATTTTGCAAGTGTATTCCCGGGAGATTTCTCCTATAGGATTTCAATATTTTAGAGAACTATTAGCATGCTCTGGTATAAAGTAATGTCTAACCTAATAAATCTGGGTGTGGTGGACCCAAAATAATCAATGCTTGTTTTCATTTAACCGTGTATAATGAGACAGACACTGTCATTCCCACAGACTTCAAGCAAGACAGATCCCCTTCAGCATCAGGTGTTAGTGACCTGGACCTCAGTTTAAAGCCTTAGAGGGAAGTGATACGGGATGAGTTCTAGAGATACATTAAAATTGACATACATTGATACATTATAATCGAATATTGTTTGTCACGATAGGATAGGAAAGCAAGCTTGTGTCATTACCCACCTTTTGCTTTCTAATTCCAGCTCCCCTTCTCAGACAGTGACAGCAATACTACTGACACCTCGTTGCATGGGCTTCTCAACATCATGACCTTGTGCTGTATGTTCTGGAGTCACCTCATGGGAACAGACCCGTACACAGTGGCTCCAAATCCAGCACAAGTGCCCATAAGTGGTTGTCTAGCACTACCCTGCCACCTTCAGTTGACGCAACACTGTTACTCTGTGCTTTCTTTTCAGCGCGTGTTTTCATGCCAAACAGGCGCTGAATCAATCCCAGACGATCAACGCATATTGCAATTAGCTTGCTGGGAGGAAAAAAAATAAAATAAAAACAAAAACAAACAAACAAACAAACGTGCGCGCACCTGACATCAACATGGCCCACTCAAGGACGTCCGGAAACCAACGCCAGAGCTTTGCATCTGTAAATGATTTCCAAATTATCTAGCAACTGCCGAGTCAATGTTTGTTGCTCACCTTTGATGTTGTCTTCTCGGTTGAGATGCATGACTCTTCTTAGCATTTAATCATTTAGGCTGTCATCTAACTAAGCTGCGCTCTTTCCCCCAGAAGAGTTGTCGAGGTGAACTCTTATTCCAATTGATTTTTGGTCTCTTTGCCCGCCTGATTCCTTGCTCCGCTGGCACACACGGACGCGCCTGCTCTTGCGCGCCGTGCGTCCTCCTCCTCCTCTTCCTCCTCCTCTGCTCTCCTCCAGTTGGAGCAGGTGGACTAGATGAGGTTTGGAGTCTGTGTTGCGGCTCCGTCCACTTTCTCCCCGCTTTATGTTTATCTTCTAACTCCCCGTACGCTCACAGGACTGGACGGAGATGAGGGTTTCAAGAACGAGACTGCAGGCAGACGGGCGGGGTGACGGTGGGGGGGTTCGTCAACACAAGAGGCGAGGCGAGAGATCCGCACGCCCTCAGTGATGCTGAGCGTTTCATCAAAGGTCTCTATCATGCGCACAGCCGAACTCACTTGGAGCGCCGTGATCTGGAGTCCATTTGAACAGGAATCAGCCGGGGCTTTAAAGATGTTTGTGTTTCTAATTTTAGCCTGGGCACAATCCTGATTGGAAACAATGTTTTTAGTTTGTATTTTGTATTTTTTGGGAAGGGGGGCATAAATATTAAAGCTGAGTTTTTGATCCGGATGTTGCTTGTGCCACAGAGTCAGTGATCAGCTGCAAGGATGCCTTTTTACGCACAGCCGTCCCGTGTTGGACTCGCGGTTTAATCGGTCTCTCGCCTGCTTGAGCCATATTTAAAGCATTTCATTGGAGTCGTTGCTGCAACCAGCCGGTGCGCCGTCATTACCACCATGATGCTATTTCAGCCAAGAGGCCCACAGCGCGGAAGAGGAGCATTAACTCACTATTCACGTTCGCCCGGAGCCACACGTGGAGCGTGGCTCTCTGGCGATCTCTAGTGTTGCTCATAAATCACTGTTGGCGTATGGCCCATAGAGTAGAAACTTATGAATATTAAAGCTGTAAGAGGCAAAAGCATTAGTTGAGTTTCAGAGACAACAATTTCACAAGTATTATTAATTGTAAAGATGAATAAAAATGGTACAATCAAAGCAAGTTTTTCTCTAAATAGATCCCATCATATTCTGTAATAACACTGAGTACAGCATTTAAACATTAGTAGTCTTCTAGCTAACGTGAGTTAGCAGCTTCCTTATCCGTGCCAACGGATGTGCCAGCCAAGGTGACATCTGTCACAGGCCTGGAGAGCAGGCCTGTAGCTGAGAAGAACATTCTTGCTGCAGCTGACCTCCCCAGCAATATTGTTAAGAAAAAGCCTCTGACCAGGCCAACACTTCTTCATCAAAGACTCCCTGATTCTCAATGATGGCTCAAGTGAGGTCATATAGGCAGAGATAAATTATCTTTAGATAAACAATTTCAAAGAATTGAAATCCTACTTGGGTACAAAAAGGCCACTTAACATACGTATGGTATAACATTGTTTTATGAGGTTATTGACTGATAAAGAGTCATTTTAATAATGCAATGTGAGATTACTTCTTTTTACAATTTTTTCCCCTTATTTCCAATTAGTTGTTTAAAATAGCCATAGATTTCCTAAAGGTTTATTTCCTGAGTTAAGTTAAACAGTTACTATTGTTATTAATGGTGCATAAAAGTACACAGCAGACTTAAAGGTTGTCTAAACAAGTAAACGACCTTTAAATATCCATTTAAGCTGCATCTACATTTCCCAAAATACTAAAAATAGATCCACTACTGTGGTGACTGATCTATAGCTAAAGAGACAATTATATAAAAGTTTGATTTCTAGTTTAGAAAAGTATTTAACAAAATATTGCTTTCTCAAAGTTAGGCATCTTTTTCTGTTTTCTTTTGTATCATAATCTGGTTGTTTGGGATACATACAATTAATTTTATATTTGGGCTAACTAATAAAATATAGTTAGCTGTAACCTCATCTCCTAATCTTCAGTACAAACATTTGTTTTTAAGTAAACATATTTTTGCTATACTTACACTTAGTTGAGTTTTCATTTTCCATATTCTTCATAAATAAATTTGTTTTCATCATTTATACTGAACTGTAAAATCCTTACATAATTTTATTAGTACGATTTTTTTATATCCTTCGACATCTATTTGTAGTTTTGCTAGTTTATTAGTTTTAATTATTCCTATTTTGACTTAATAGTTTTAGTTTTGCTAGCTTAGTGAGATTGTTGATTTAACACTAAAACCAGAGATATCCATAATAAAGGATTGTATTATGTATATTTATGACTAGAAACGCCAATATTCCCAACTTCCAGTAACGACTGAATGGCTGAATGACATAATGACAAAAAGTACTGAAGCATGTAAACTAACACAAAATAGGGTTTGGATAAGCAATCAATAGACTACCGATAAACAACAATTAATATTTAAACAGGAAAATAAAACAAAACAGAAATCCACAACTCATGTCAGTAGTTTTCGACCCCTGTAAGGAACAGCTCTAGATGGGTAAGATGAGTAAAATAGATCTGTAGAGCAGCAAAAGTAGAGGTAAAAAGCATTGCTTATTAAGAATATATTATAATTTTATTCTTGTTCTGTCATAAAAATTGTTTAAGCAAAACATTATCCTTTGTTTCAACCCAGCTCATGTATTTGTTCCTTTACCAAACATCAGTTTGAAATTAAACGAAGATTAAAATTAAGGGGAGTTATAACTTTTCTGTATATTCACAAATGACACACATTTTAATTCCGCAGTAATTTCTATAATCAACTTTCTAAAATTGCAAACCCTCAGCAACAAGGAGAACAATAGGGGTAATAGTTCCCCTGAATCATTACCAGAAAGATGTTGTTCCGTTGCATTAGGAAGAGCCTATTGCCAACCCTGAGCAATAGCAGAGACAACATTGCCGAAAGAGATCGTTCACCAGAAAATCAGTTTCTTAAACTTGTTCAATAGCAGGGATAAAAGACCCATAAATATTGTTGCCAAAGTACAGAATTTCTCTCACATTGTGTATCTAGACACCTCTTTTAATGGTAAGGGGGTGTTTCAGTATAGTTAGAGGACTGTACTTGTATCGTTCTTTTCAAGTCTTTTTAACTGCTCGAAATGCATTTACACTTGAAATCAGCATTCTCTTTTTAACTCTTATTCATACACTTGTACCAACCACTACCATGCACTGTACCAATCGTTCACACTCCAATGTTAAATATCAGGACCAGCTTGAGGTTTAGTCTCATGCCTAAGGTTAACGTATTGATAGGAGGAGCCAGAAATTGGACCTGTCCTAACCTCTAAAGCAAGAGCCACCCTGTTTGAAAGTTTACATAAAAAATCACAGCCAAGTATAAAAACACAAAGTGTTTTAAATTGCGTATAGGAATTGCAATTTTGTAAAGTATCTGGCTTGTTCTAAATATAATATTAATCCTCGACAAGACATATGTTTGATTGTTTTTGATTTACGGGTGTAATGGAAATCAGTTTTCATTAAAGGGCTTTAAAACACACACACACATTTCTAACTTCTGTAGTGGTTTTCTTAGGTACTTTAAGGATTCACACAGTCATTTGGAAATATTGTTAGGATTATTAGGATTCCTATGAATTTATTACTAATTTAATAATAGTTATCTTTAATATCCATTCTTCTTATAAATGGATGTGGTATGTATCCGATAGGGGTGTGGCTTGTGCCATCCCCTGCTGCAGCTGAATATTGCTGCAAAAGAATGGCATGGAGAACATTTTTTAAGGGGTTGTATGGAAGTAAAATAATCTTTTTAGAAACAGACTTTTTTTAGACATTGACTTTGTTAATCATAATTTTTATCATGTGTGTGTATATCATGAGTAGTATTGATTAATTTCAAAATGGATTGCAACTTTTTATTTTCTTTATTTCACACTCTACTGTAATGTTTGCTTTTGTTTGTTGAATATGTTATATTTTTTATCTTGTTAAGCACTTTGAACTGTGGCAAAAAAACAACCTTCAGCACATCATCACAACTTCTCCAGCTCCACTGATCTGGTGTGCAACTGTTCTTAGGAGTATTGTATATTGTTATACAAAGGAGCGACATTACATGATGTCAGTTTTGGAAAATGACAACTAAGGATTATTTTAAACACTTCCTCCATGGGACAGGATAAGAATTTCTGTGGACGCTCTGCAGGGTTGAAGCTCAGCTGGGGCTAAAGATACAAACATTTTTGCTCCGCTACAAGGCTGCAAATAGAGATTAATTAAAAATGATTATTGAAACATGCATAAACGAGTCAAAGTAATGTCTCAGATATGTTTTCTTATTAAGGAATCACATAAACGGATTTAAATCTCAACCCATCCTCCAAGCTATTTTGCAATTAATTGGATGTTTCCCAACAATTGATGATGGAGGAATTTTGACCTTGGACTTAAAATTTTTAGTTTTGGACTATTTGTTTCTAAAGATTGGGATGGTTATGTTTCTTTAAACAAACCACTTTAGAACCTGTAGAAAAAACCTTTAAAAAAATCTTTGGCATTTGTGAGTATCAACAATATAATTTGTTACATGTTTTATTTGCAAATAAATGTACTAAAAATAGATGAAATGTCATAACAAACAGTGTTTGTAACTGATTTTTTTATGTTTGTCTGTGTACTAGGGTTGAGCAACAATGACATTACTTAACTGGTAGATGTCTTAATGTTTATATAACCTGTCACGTGTCGGTTAAGGTTTAAAACAGTGGACGAATACCATTTTCACATTTAGGATATTCTAAGGTAACAGTAAGATAACGGTCTGCAGCTACCGTAAAGTAAGTTTGGATTTTAATAGAGAGATAGAACCAAGAGCAACATCTGCAGATAATAATATTTGTAAATGATTCATTTTTTTCTCTTGCAGCATTGATGACCATGAATGGCCCAAATGCATGTATAAAAACACTTTTGTATTGGTTTAATGTAACATTCTAATCATCAATATGTTTTATTAGCTGTTTGCAAACAAATATATATTTTACTAATCAGAAATAAAGGCTTTAAAACATAATTTTGTGTGTTTCTGATCTATTTAATGTGTTTCAATTGAATTGAGCTAAAATGAGCTACTGTAATAAATTCACTTTAAAGTAACATTCTATTTATTGAACGGGTCTGTATATTGTCCCCTTCTTTATTCTTTCCTTTCCCCATCCAGTTATTGTTACAAGATTGAAGGCTGGGTTTTAAAATACATGATAAAATACCATTTTAAGACTTTATATTTCTCCCCTGACAGCGCTCTGTTTATTTCTTCACTGATGGCAGAGAATGGATCCAGGGAAACTCTGGACGATGGACTGAGGACGTACCAGCTGATCATAATCGGTGGGGACGAGAAGGAGGAGATCCGAACCGTTACAGGAATAGTTTTGTTCCTGATGGTCATTAAAAATATAGTTATAATAAATAATAAAGTGTTTAATATAATGTCAACACAATTTAAATTCCTTTGATAGACAGACGAAGCAGCAAAGACAAAAGCAACAGAAGCCCCAAATAACACACATAAGGAAAAAAATTAGAGAATGTCAAAAATAAAACATAATAAAACCATACAGAAAAAGATAATAAATCAATGAGACAATGTTGATTCTACAGAATGTGTTGGTATATTCAGATGAAAACATGTTTATCTAAAGGATCAGTCATTTTCTTTGTTTCACTTTAGGTCCTGAATGTATTCCTTTAGGAAAATAATTTATTTTAGTTTGTAGATGTTTTGAAACGTATATCAGAAAAAAAACATCTTTTAACAGCAATGGAAAAACAAAATTATGAGATTAGAACAGATTTTACGAGTAAGTTCTGGTAAAATTTTCTGCATGTAAATATAGAATCTGTTTTTACATAGTTGAAGTTTAACTTAGTTCTGTTTTCTGAGTAAGTAATAAACATTTAACATCTGAAACATGGTTTATTTATGAATCACACATGTAATAAAATATAATAATATATTTGAAATATATCAAACACAAAACAAGCATTAAATGTCTGTATACTGTTTTAGAAAAAATGCCAGAACTTCATAAGTATAAAAAGTAAAACATGGTTTTGTGAATGAAAACAGGAAAATAAAGGACTCTTTAGAGAGAAGATTTTTTGTTCATCAGGAGCTTTAAAGCTGTTTATTGTTAAAACTGTTTATTAATGGGTTAAGGCATTTCACTGCCATTGTTTAGGATCATCTAATACAGTGTTTTTCAACCTTTTTTGAGCCAAGGTACATTGTTTTCATTGAAAGAATTACAAGGCACACCGACAACCCAAAATTTAGACAAATGATAATCTATAGTCGCATATACTAAATTTGTAGTAATTCTTATCAAAGTGTCTTTAATATGAATCAAATAAACATGTATTTTTTATCATATTTTATATCTCTTATTTCAAATTGCACTTAACATGTCCACTTCAAAAATACTCAACAATTATCCAATTTCACCAAGATAATTTCCACGGCACACCTGACGACAGTGTGCCGTGGTAAAGTTCAATCCTGTCTCTTTTTTGTCTAACAAGACATCAACCATTTCCTTTGATGAGTAATTTTAAGCAAATGAATATATTACTCAGGTTAATTAACCCAAACCCAAAATCCAGGGAAAGAAAAGCTTTCCTTGCTTAGGATTTTTACAATTTTACAATTTCAAAAAAAATTTCATTGCATCTTGTGAAGAGATTGCAGAAGAGATGAGAACATATGACTGTGTTCGTGTTTGTTGTGATTCATATAATATGACTGAATGACATGCATTTAGTCGTACAACAGTTGTGTATGACGCTAACTAATCTCTGCATCTTTTGTCACAGTGAGGGTTTATTACATTATATTGCATTTTGTGTTGACTTATACATGATTCAGGTGATGGGAAAGCAACCAGAGATGATGATCTATCAAGTTTATTACCCTCTGACTTGTGAAAATGTGAACATTCATAACAGGTGTGTATCATTTATTAAACTTTTCATTAGTTGTGAGGTAGAAACAGCATCAAATAATATGGGAACTTGGACCCACAGTTGTGGTGGAGACGACTGAATGACAAACAGGAGCATTTAGAGGTTTATTTACTATAGAGGAAAAAGACACAGAACTGGGGTGATTGGAAAGAACCAGCATGACGACCAAAAAAAAAACAGGGACAAAGATTCACAAAAAAATAGATGCACATCATCAGAGACAGAGGGTTGGATACACTAAAAAACGCTAACAAAAACTCATATAAGACACAAAAACCTAAGAAAAACCTTAAAAAAACGCAATATTAACATAAAAAAATCAAACACGTTTGGATCATGACAACACTATTTTCATAATTTCCTTTTTCGTACATGATAAAAATCACTGGCTGACTAATTAAAAATTAATAAATAAATTATTAAACAGTGAAATGTTACTGAATCGTACTTGTATTTCTAACCACATGGTGGCAGTGTTGGCTATAAAGTAAAACGCCTAACAGAAGACTGATGTAGTACATCAGATTTGCAGTAATATGACCATCATCATCAAAAACAAAACTTGGGCAATACGAGATCCAACAGCATTTACTTTTTTGGGGGGATTAATAAAGGCTTGAATTGTCTGTCATTTGCAGTTTGTGGATTAAAATCCTTTAACATTTAAACGTCTAGAGACATGCACCTGATCCAGCGTCCAAAATAAAATATAAACAGTCTAGTGAATGACCTAATGATTTTATTTCAGATATATATCTATAAGTTTGCATTACAATAAAATCCAAGGACGAGAGATTTATAACCCGTTGGTTGGTGCAAAAAGAATAAAATTAATGTTTCCCATTTAGAAATGTATACCCATAGGAGCTTTTTTAATAAAAAAAATAAAAATAAAATAAACGAACAAATATAGAAACTTTTCCAAGTTTTACAGATGTATTTTAGGAACTGGTGTAAAAAGTGAGCACCCCTTTTTCTCAAAAGGCTGCAGGTGCAGTCATGGACCTCAGATGTGTCACCAGAAACTCAAAGGAAAAACAGTTATCAGAAGTCTCTTCCAGAATTATCATACCAACAAATAATATCCTCTCCACATCCAGCTTTCAAATGAGACAGGACGTATGAAACTAAAAAACAAGCAAACAAAACTAAATCCATGAAATCTCTATTGGGTCAGTTTTTACACCCAACCAAGTTCAGTTATAATTTTAACTTTGTTTTTCTCGATTATTCAGTTCATTACAATAACATCCATTATGATATTTATGCAGATTGGGTGATATAGTGATATTTAAAAGAGCTGGGAACCGCCACTAAAGTCTGGAGAAGAAGCAAATCAAATCAGAAAATGATAAAACAACCACCACTGATCCGAGCTGTTGTTAAACATAATGTAAGTTAATTAAATTAAATTAAATTAAATAAAAAGGCTACCGGAGCTTTGCCGGACCATCTTTGTTTAAAACAGACCTTAAAAACACGCGGTTCACTGTAAACTGGGGGTGACTGGAGAGAATAATCCTCGTCCACGTGAAACCTCGTCACACATGGACAGCTACAGTGCTGCTCTCTCCTCGCAGACTGCAGTGGGCTGGCCTCGTGTTATGCTCGTTCCGGGGCTCCATACACTCGCTGTCTGAAACAGAGATGCGCTCCCTGGCAGCTCTGGAAAGGAGCGGACCTATCGACATATGACTTTCTCCGGGTAAGATATATCTTATTATTGTTATTATTTTGTAGTATTACCAGTGTGGATCTATTCATTCTATACACAGATGCTGTTTTAAGTTGTTGTTTTTTTACGGTGAGGAGAGTGGACGGAAAAACAAGGATGAGGAGGATGCTGCTGGTGGATTTGTGGGTCTCTCCTCAGCATCACCGTTTCCAACACCAGGGTTTCTGAGCTTGGGAAGGAAAATGCCTGCCTGCCTGTTTCCCGATGTCTTTTTAACATATTAACGGGCAAACTCAGATTTATATGTAGTATTGGGTGGATTCATTGTTCCCACCTATCTTTACGTTTTCCTGGTGATTCATTAATGCGCAGTCCAGTCTGCGCCTAAAACCATCGAGTGTAGTTAGGCTGCGTGGCAAACACAGGCCCGATGTGTCAAAACAACTTCATTCATTTCAAAAATAACATTCCTCCATATATATATATATATATATATATATATAGTTCGTATTGATGTTTTGGCTGTTCAGACCTAATTCCTTTCTACTATTTCCTCTGCCTGCTGCTGGACGTGTTTATCTTTTGGTCCCTGCCACAGGCAAGGACAGCTGCTCTGCTTTGTACAGGGGGACAGTATATGCTTTGTGTTATATAGTACATCTGTCTTCATCCAGTCATGCAGAAATGTATTTTCATGCCTGTTTAGCAACACCGCATTTAGGCCACTTGAATAGCATCCCTCTTGGTAACAGGCAATATATTGCTTTGCTGATTTTCCCCTTTAGAGCAGTTGTAAAATCAATGCTGATGCACAATGTTACAATACCCCATAAGCTTAATAATTACATTTAAACATGTCTAATACCTTGCATTACGTCTTTTACATTGCTATGGAGAAATTTTTGCCCCTCCTTTTTATAAAATTGTTTTAGGTTTGCAGCATTTGCAACATTTTTTGAGCCTGGATGGCTTGTTTAGAACTATGCTATCTGGAGTTTGTCTCGGCCATTCCAAAATCCTAACTTCAGGATCCTAAAATGACTATGATATATTCGAGTTGTGAAGCAGTGAAAGAAACATCACCACTTTGTTGTACTGTTTTGATGATGATCTTTGTCTGAGATGCTGTTACACAAAAAATGGGCATATTCTATCTCAAAAGCTTCCCTTTTGTCCTGTCACTCTACAAAATATTTTTGACGAGTAATATTTTTTTAGCTAACATCTGACAAGATATTGTGTAATAGTTATGTATTTATACCTGAACAGTGGCTTTTGCTTTTCATTTTTCCAATCTTCATTTGTTTTCATATGACCCATAATAACTGACTTTAACTGAGCTAAGAGAGACTTGGAGTACTCTAGATGTCCAGGGTTATCTTTTCACCTGCTGAACAAAACCCAAGAAACACTGCTTTACATTATTCCCATAAGGATTTTCTTTCTTCATCATAGCTCTTACTATGTTTCTTTAGTGTCTCAGCCTACGTCGTCTTGTCTCACAGGTCATATTTAAGTTAATTCTTTGTAGTGGAGCAAACATTTTTCACATCACCATATGATATGTTTAAGTTAATTACAATTTTGTTACATTTATAAAAGTAACATTGATATATTTATGGCTAAGGCTAGGTTGTTTATTTTTTTGTATGGTGTTTATAAACTTGCTCAGTTTAAACTTAAAGACATTCATGTTCTACAATAAACCTCTAACAATAACCACTGACCTTAAATCTTTATTCAAATAAATAATCCAAACATGTGTTGACATTAGTGGGCACAGGCAAGGCATGTAGAAGTGCGGTGATTATGTAATTTAGGAATGATTGCCTTGTAATGTCGGATTCAAACAATGCATCTCTGTGATATAATTGTATCATTGACCAATTGTTATGTTATACGTTCTGATACTTTTTTGAGCGCACTGTGATTAGGTTATGTCAGTTCTGCAGTGAGAACTCATAACAGACTTCCTTTAAAAACTTGACTCTTGCTACTCATCTTTGGGTCGTGCAGATGTTGCCGAGGCTGCAAGCGAAAGGATCTCTCTGTCTCCCCGTTACCAGATTATTTTCCATGTCAATATTACATTCCTTTATTTACCAAACCGTATTTTGCCGTGTCATGACAAATGTTTTGTATCACACTGATCTTCCCTTTAAGGCAACACAGATTTAGATTCAAAATAAGTACCTATGAAAGTAACTAAATTCCCATGGCCATAATTATTTTTAAGCAAGTTTGACTGTGTTCACTCTTGTTGCTTATAATCATTAGGATGTTGTTTTTCTTTTGAATGGTTTTCCTTAAAGTAGTTACTTGAAAAGTAAGCCAGCTTTTAAATAATATGCCTTTTAAGGGAATGGTCAGGAAGTACCTCTAAAAAGGGTAAGTCCTCTGAGCTGGGGTCTTCAAATGCAGTCCTCGACTGTCTCCAAGGTTTTAAATGTGGCACTGTTCCCACACATCTCTATCAATTAAAACGTTGTAGCCAGGCCTTTAAATTACCCCCTCAGCATGCAAACCAGTTTTGCAGTCATTTGATTCAGGTGTGTTGGAGGTGAAATGTATCTAAAGATTAAATCAACTTTATTTGCCAGGTACATACACGACATACTAGGAATTTGTTTTGGTGTAATCACACTGAGGCAGCCATTTGCAGCGCCAGACTGGTGTAATCACACCGAGGATGCCATTTGCGGCGCCAAGTAGGCAGTAGCGCAAAGGGTCTTGACTGAGGACCCACAGTGGATGCTGTGGTGTTTTGCCATGGGCTGTATTTGAAAACATGACCTTCCAATTGGAATTCAGGCAACATACCACTTGAGTTATCCATGCGCAGAGCAGATGATCTTAAGGACTTGGGTTGGAAAACATTGTTCTAATCCATCATTTTAACTTTATTTACAAAAGTAGAAAGGTATATAAAGGAAACATGTTTGAAAATATTCAAAAGAAAAAAGGAAAGAAAAAAGTAATACAAGTTTCAATTATAGCAAAGAAAAAGATACATAAAAATGTGGACAAAAATGTATTCCACTTAAATTAAGCTTGGGAGCCTGAAAACTTCTAGATATACAATGATTATTTTTAGAGCAGGTTTTGATTGTGCCATAGGTCTTTTCTCACTACTGTATATTATTGTTTTGTTAGAAGGGACTTTGTGTAGCACCCCCAGTAAAACACTGACACTCCTGCTGCAGCCTATTGGGGTCTTACTCATACTGCAGCTGTAGGATACTACACCAATTCTGTCGTTGTGCCAGAAATAGGTGACAATTTCCAGTCCTGCTACACAAGACATGCCAGATCATCAGCTTTTGGATCTTCAGTACTTGAGAATCTGTGATTCATCACATTTTGAAGTGTCTTTGTTTGGATAATGGAGTTTTGGAAATGCAACTAATCACATGGCTAACCCCAAATAGTATTTTAATTTATTTTACTGTTACTGGTAAAATGATTAGTTTTAAAAATATTATAAAATATAGCCTTACCAAAAGATGCTTACCTTTTTACATAATGCACATCATAGAGCATCTCCATAAGTCTACTGTATTAGCACTTTTTAAAACTAATGTGCTGTTTGAAATTTTTTTGTAAAATATCTTCAAATCACAGAATTTCCCATCACTTACTTATGAATAAAATGCAGCAGTTTTGCTTCCGTTGTTTCTATAAAAACACAGATTTAAGATGACTTTTACTGTTTTGTTATAGTTGTACTGGAATTAACTGGTGTATTGTTCAATGTTTTTGTAGGGTTGGTCTCCGGTTGACATCAATAGTCTCCACATACTTCAGCTTAAGAAAATCTATACAATCAGAAATAAATGAACAACATCCCTATATTTTACCAAATGTTTTAAATACAACACATACTGTATAGCATGTCTTTTGTCTTCCAGATTATTACAAATATTAATATTTTCTTTTTTCTAAAAAACATTTGCTCATTGAGCTTGTTTTTGTTTGAGCATGATGTTGGGTTTTTATTGATAAGCTGATTGAGTAGTCAGGTACACAAACTGACAATAAATCAGACTGACAAATTGAAAAATACTTCGCTTTCTATTAGGAATGATCTTGAAAACAAAATAAAGCAGATACCGAAACTTGATTTCTATTTTTTGACACCACTGCCTTGCTGGTGTTTCAGTGTCAGCTTCAATTTCCTGATAATTTAAAATCATGAATTTTATCATATCACTTTGCTGCTTCCCTTACATACAGCATTAGATCTGAGCCAGATTTGCAAGGTCTTATTCAACATAAAACATCAAATAAGGAGTGGTTCTGCTATTGTTATGGGTGTCTCTGTTTGACAACCATGAGAAAAACGTTTACTTTTTCATTGATCATAGCATAATGTATGCCATGACAATAAGAAAAACTGTAACATATGTAATTACTTATAACACAATGCCTTAAGATGCCACTGTTTAAAATGTGTATGCGGTTTTCCTAAAATGAAAGCTTTAGCCATTTTTTTAAGTCTTATTAATGCAGTATTATCAGTATTTTAACAGCCCTGCCCTAGGATGATTATTTGACCCAGTGCAAGTATTAGGATAAAGGAGAATTAAAAAAAAAAAACGATTGGTTTACATACAAGGTGTTTTTTTTTTATCGATGGTCAATTTTATTATATAGAGTATGTTTTTGCACAAACACACAAAGCACTTTTCTTACAGTTGTTTTATGTTAATACAAATTGACAATGCACATTCCGTAGAATCTGCTTTTGTCTTATATTTTATGTATGACCCTAACATCGAGTTGCTCTTTTATTTTCCTGCCTAATCCTTATTTTCATGCGTATCAGGATATCTCCATTTGCCCATTACTTTGCTGCATTTCAATTCATATTTACTTAAATGGTACTGAAGGTGTGTTATCTGATTTTTATTCCTTGTGGGTTGAGAGATCAAATTAATTCTAGACACAACATTATAAGTGAAATGATCCCTTTTTATCTTTCACTTAAATCAAAATAAACTGCTAAAGAAGGAAAAGCAATAACCCAAAAACATATCTCACACATTTTAGAAAATACCAGAATCTAATAGATGAAAAGGGAAACCTAAGCATGCTAACAGTGACTAATGAGTAAGGTAAGTGAGGGAATTTTTGACGGTGCCTTTTATATCCACATTTAAGATGAACCTCCATGACACTTCTTTTTATCTTTTTCCATTGATATTTTTCAACCTAACATTGAACCAAAGCCTCATATAAGAGATTTTGAAGCAGTCGGTTTGAGTATGAGAAGGTTCATGTAGGAAGTCTTGAGATCTGTTGTTTAGGCTTTCCCAAGCGTTCGAAAGGATGCTTTTCTCTTTCAAGTGTGAAGACCAAAGGCATTATATATCTAAGGTCTTCAAAGCATACAGGAGTCCAGGGATTTCTGTCCTGTAGATACATTTTTTAAATTCATCTTTACTTTTTACCATAGCTTTAAGTATATTTGAGTTCTGATGAATTACATTTAAAAAACATAAAAACAATGCAAAAGATTTTTATTTTTGAAAATGACTTCAAAGTATGTCCTCGGCATTTGGATTTGCCCTTCTGTAAATAGCATATTGTGATACTTGTGAAATTTTAGTTTTATTACAGCTGAAATAAATCTGTATTAAGATATCATAAATATTCTTAAAAATAGGGTAGAATATATTCGCTGAATTTTACTCTCGGGAATAGTCTTGACATTCAAATGAATCCAAACCAGTTTCACACTTGGCGACAGAATCAGGTCAGATTGGGAGCAAAGCTAAATGGCAAAGAAAGGGGGGGAGGAAGTTCTCCTGAAGTGTTTGCTGAAAGAGAAACCCATTCGTAGCTGCATTACTCATGGGTGGCACTAAATAATGGCTCAGAGGCGCCAGCAAGAGAAAGAGAAAGAGAGGAGGAGAAAACAGACTTTTTTCATTAACTGGATCTCTACGAATATTGGCTGTTAGCTTCCACTTCCATTTGGTCAATATAACTTCGAAATGAGACGTTATCATGTTATATATATATATATATATATATATATATATATATATATATATATATATATATATATATATATATATATATAT
>JAVLVB010000047.1:1426135-1511674 GCA_032876305.1 Orestias chungarensis
TAGTTGTTAGTTCTCTAAAGATTCAGTGTCGTCTTCATTAACCTACTAAGACGTTTATTTTTCATGTCATCTCAACCTTTCCTGAGGACATGACTGAGTAAATGGCTGATGGATATAAATAAAACTAATAGTGGGAGTTGTTTAGAGCTTTTGCTTTTGTTTGTCACATGTGCAACCTTTTTAATTTTCCCTCAGTATGCCTTCACTCAACAACATGTCATCACATCTGATGTATTCCCTGGGCAGACACCGTAACCAGTACCTTTGTTTAAGAAGCAGCATTCCATTAGCATTTAGATGTGCGGTGAGTTTCATTGTTGGAGTGTAGAGAGAAATTTAGATCTGCTTGGTGCTATATTTCTTGTCTTTGCAGTGACAAATTGAAGCTACTGAAACCATTACTTACTGCAGGGTGCAGAGATAAATGTTGTTTTTTCCTAGAATGCAGCTTGGTGTCATTACTTGAGTGTATTTAGCAAGCTAAGTTGCTTTTTGTTTGTAGACCAGCGTGTTTGTTGACTGATAGCATCAATGATTGTACATCATCTGGGTGATAAAGTTGAATGACCAGAAACAGATGTTGCTTTATGTGTCATGGAAGATTGGTTTCATGAGAGAATGAGGAGGAGACTGGCACCTCCATCGGTTTCCTGTTATGTGAATTTTAAAGGAAATTGTATTTTTTTCTTCACAGAAACGATCAATTAATGGGTTGTAATAACTCAAATAGCTGCTAGCGGTTGTCGGTCAGAGGAAATAAGGTACACCTTACCGGTGTAATGATTGCTTACTGCATCATCCATTTTTTTTATATAATTGTCATCAACCATCAGCCAAAAATTATAAGTTGACTCAGATGGAAAACAATTAAACAATTTAAAGTTTTATAAAAAAATATGGTATGTTAAATCAAGAGTTTTTTTCTTTTTTTTCTTTACCATAAAGTAACTCAGGAGTCACAATATTTCATGGGGACAGATTTAAGAAAAGGATCAAATCAGAGTTGACAGTACATCAGTCATACTCTCTGTGTCTCTGAAGTCGTGTGGTACAGCGAACAAGGGATGAGCAGCTCAGCCTGCCTAAGAAAAGTCAAGTGTATCCTTCTCACTGCCGTTTAATTTATGAGCCAAATTTCCTCGCGCTCGTTGTTGATAGTCTATCGAAAATATGATCTTTCACCCGCAAATACCGTTTTGTTGACTTGTGTTGCGTTCTTTCTTTCCAAGTTTGTTACAGTTTTCTACCATGTGTAGAAAGCTCAATTTTGATGTGTGCCGACTTTGCACGTGTTTTGGAAGTGAACTAGCTTGATACATGAATCCATGTCCAGAAAAAAATGAACCACACTGAGAGCTATAGGTTGTTCATTAACATAATTTTCTCCAAATTACAGGTGTATGGTTTAGAAAAAGGATGACAAAATTTTTTATAAAACGAAACTTTCAGCTTTTAAGAAAACAAACACTTCTATAAAGTAAATCATTAAGATTACAAAAAGACAAAAATGCTTGGAATCTTTTATTGTTTTAAACAAATTGTATTTTATGATGCAAATGCAAAAATGTACATTTGCAGAATTAGAAGAAATTGTAACATTTCTAAAAAGCTTTGAAGATGTGTGGAAAAAAAGACAGATTGATCTAAAAGTCAACAACTGGGTTTTTTATATATATACCTTTACACTGTAAGTGCAGGTTACAGATATGAGATTTATTATGTTTAAATGAATGTATCTCATATATACTTGTCGCCTAATAAATGTAACCACAAACTTAGAAATCCTGCGGTTGGAATTGCAAAACAATATTAGTTTATATTTACAGAATCCTTTAGTGGAGTAAGTGATTTTGCAATATTGTTATGTAATTAGATTACATTGAGGGGCTGCACAGTGGGTAGCACTGTTGCCATGCAGCAAGAAGGCTCTGGGTTCAATTCCACCTTGGGTCTTGGGTCTTTCTGCAAGGAATTTGCATATTCTCCCTGTGCATCCGTGGGTTCTCTCCGGGTACTCCGGCTTCCTCCCACAGTCCAAAAACATGACTGTTAGGCTGATAGGGAACTCTAAATTGCCCTTAGGTGTGAGTGTGGGTATTACTGGGCGGTTGTCCTGTATGTCTCTGTGTTGCCCTGCGATGGACTGGCGACCCGTCCAGGGTGTACCCCTGCCTCTTGCCCGTCGTAAGCTGGAGACAGGCGCCAGCAGACCCACCCGACTCCAATAGGGACAAGGGTTTATCGAGAATGGCTGCATGGATTGCATTGAAACACAATTTGTATTGAAAAGTTTTATGGATTTAAAGAATGTAATTCAAAATAACTTAATTCAGTCATAAGATTTATTTTTAATGCCCTGATTGTAAGAAAGATGCGCTGAGTGTTTCATCTGGGAACTACCAAAAGGGTTAGATAGGAAGCTATCAAAAATCATTTTAGGTACTTTCAAGGCGATTATTTAATGTTTTTTCCTCTATGTGGAGACAGAAATGTGTCTATGGCACATTTTATGCTGAAAAATAGTAATCTAAGCATTAATTTGTAAATGTAATGCATTTTTACACTTAAATTACTCAGGTTTAAGGTGTATTTCTTTAGGAGAGAGGCCTTAATCCAGGACTTAATCTGAGTTTTTTTTGTGTGTTTCTTTGTTTATCAGAGATACTAGACAGGTAAAAATGTCCACATGTGTGTTTCCTTTATTAGTAAAAAACAAGATTGCTTTACTATAGAAATTGCTGGGGCAAGATGGATGTTGCTACCTTCCCTGCTCTTTTCTCTATCTCTTTTTTTATTTCTTTTTTTTTAGGATGTGCTGAGCTATAGCTTGAACATTACTTACTTTACAGGAAATGTATAGCTTTTTTTCTATGGAATGACAGTGAATCAAATTTCCAGTTTCTGTGGTTTGAAATTGAAGTGGAAATCCACTAACTCTATATAATTTCACAAGTCGTGTTTTTCTTTTTAAATACATTTGATATTTTTTGCCTTTTGCTGCCTGTGTCATACCTGATGGTTTCGCCTTAGAACATCTGACCTTCTCATTCTGGGCAGCACGGTCCTACTTACTATTGGGGAATAGCCAATTTTCTCGACACCCTTGATACGTGTCAGCTAAGGCTGTGCTAAGTAGGAACAGAAACCTGGAAGCTGTCACAGGGGGACGCACGGTGTAAGGACAAGAAGTGACATGAGGCCTGGGTTCAAAGGCAGATGGTGACATTCTGCTGTCAGAGTTTGGGAGAATACGACTGATCTATTATCGATGCTTGATTTGGTCTGGTACTGCTTCTCAAGCACTGAAATCTGAACCAGTGATTTTGAAGTTTAGGGAAAATCAGTCTTATAAAATATTTCAAGTTCTTAAGTTTGAAAGACTTTGTATTCAGATTTAGCTTATTCTAGGGCTGAACAATTTTAAGAAAAAATTGAAATTGCGATTTTTCTGACAGAGATTGTGGTTTTGATTTTAATCACAATTTATTTTCTTTAAATCAAGTTTCAATGAATTGCATTAAGATAATGCAAGAATAAAACTGCTGGAAACAGATTTTTTTATAATAATTTTGTCAGCTCCGATTCTGCTCCTGCTTCAGCCATGTTTTGAAATTGAATGACGAGCTACACACTGATTGGAGTGGAGAGCACCTTACCTGGTGCAGCTTCCTGATTGGTAGTTGACACAGAGCCTTTCTACCCCGGCATTAGGCATACATGTGAAATTATTGACAAAATTATTTTTATTATTACTGACAAAATTGTTGGAGGACTGAAAAAAAAACGAGCTTTGACGATCACAAAATCGTGTTTTCTGAGATTGTGGTTTTCGGGTTTAAGACGATAAATCGTTCAGCCCTAGCTCATTTATCTATTTGATTGACTGTTTTTTTTAATGCATTTAATTATATATAGCTTGCTGTTAAAAAATATTTGATCCCGGAACAGATTCCTTATGTTAAGGTTACATTTTTCAAATTTTTCAATTTTGAAATTTTTTTCTTAATTGCTCAGGTAAAATTTATCAAGTGCCTCATGAAATGATCAGTCCAGTAAACAGACCTGTAAAGTCAAATCATGTAACTAGAACTTGTCTGAAAACATGGACTAGGCTAAAACCAAACCTTCCAAGGCAGCTCTACTACAATAATAAGAAAAAAATAAATAATTTGTTTTATTGTCTCATTACAGGCATTTTCTACAGTAATGCTAAGTTGCATATTTTTTGTGTCTACAAAAAATATGCTGAAGAACTGAGACTGAGGTAAACATGCTTCTGTGTTGAATCCTATGTAGCATTCTAGTTCCTTCTGTCTGTACCAGTATGTTGACTCACAGGGACTACAGTAATTACCTCCCAGTAAAGTTTAACAAAATAAATCCCTATAGGTCCAAATTTCTTTTTATAATTATTTTCTGTGAAAATTAGCTAAAACCAGGCTACCACAATGTTTTAATCCTGAAGTTTCCACTAACAATTATTACCAGTCACACAGACTTGTCTGCAATCCTTCAATTTAGCCGCACCTTCAGTGGTCCAGCACTCATTCGAGTCCAAAGCAAATGGAGTTACAGTTTTCATTGTCCCTGTTTTACAATCACTGGAGTTAAGCTCTGTCTCACAAACCTAAAGCTGAAACAAAACAAGTATGCTGTCTCTCCAGTTCTAGAATGAAAATACAATGGAAGAATTAAATTTTTTGACATATATTGTGGGGGTTTTTAAATAGTAAACCATTTGGATTTCCTTGTTTACATCTAAACAAGCAATTTCTTATAGAAAAAAACCCAAAACAATTTTATCATATCTTTTAGTTAATTCATTAATGCTATAAAAACATAAATCTACAGCCCTCTTTTACTGGGAAGATTGCAAGTTGAGCTGGGAAAGTCGGGAGTTAAACAATGAAAGGGAGGTTCTGCCAGCAGATTTTGTTCTCACAAAGAAGATGGAGGAGCAGCAAGAGGTAGCCGGCTGAAAATACTGTAAAGAGGGTGGAGATGAAAAACAAATGATTTGAGTAATTTAAAGTGTTTTTAGCTACTCAACACTACCGTCCCTCATCTTTTAATAATCTTCTGTAGGAATATTCATACAGTCTGCTCCAGTATTCTCCGAGATAGGAGGAAATAATGATGGCTCTGTATCATGCTGAAATCCAACAGTGTATTACAGTATTCTTTATTTTAGACATTTCTGCTGCAGATGATATGATGTTTTAGTGTCATTTCATGTTTTCTGGTGTTTTCAATACTACAATGGGATTTAAGAGACAGTTCAGTAATATTAAAGCTACATAGCCACACTTTTGTTATAACCCTCATACTGAGGTTTCATGTTACTAGTAATATTTATTATAAAACCATGATCAGCTGAGAAGTATAAAATGGATTTCAGAAGGGAATGTAGCTTTGTGGGTCAGTGCTTTTGCAATTTGAGGGATGTCTAACTAAGTGACCGGTGCTCAGTCTGTGATCTGTCATGGTTCCCCTGTTCTGATTAAATTATTAAAAGAAATGGTAAAGGAAAAGAATCACTGCCATTAAAAAAGACATGTCATAACTGGTCCAGGTTTCAGCCACACTATAGGTTACTCTGATGTTTTTATCCCTTTTATGGCTGTTTTTCTCCACTTTTCCTCATTTGCTGTTAAAGAACTTATTATTTTGTGATGCTGCATTTGTACGTTTTGTCTGTTACTAATATGCTCAGATATTTGGTCTCTGTTCAAATAGGCCATTAAAATGTAAAAGTTTAAACAAGTATTTCTTGTTTTGTGTTATCTTTGTTCTTTATTGTTACTTTTGGGGCAGCTGGTTTTGGTTAGAAATATAGTTTTTTTATTTTGTTCATCAGCTGTGTTACCAAAATAGATTTATGTTTGAGTTGCTTAGGGACCTTTAAAAGTTTTACTTAATGACTTATTATTTTTGTTGCAGACCTTTAATTAAATGTAGCAGAACCCCAGCTGTACCCTTTTGTAAGATATACACTGCTTTGAACTAATAATGGGCAAAAAAAAACATAAAACATGAGTTATCTGAACGCAAGGAGTCAATGATGTTACTTGTGAGCCTAGTTCTAAATCATAAATAGATTTGCCTTATAAGTGGGCTGCATGGTTTTTTCAGCAAAGAAGAAGCTGCTAAGTTTGATTCATGGCAGATTTTCACAGCGTATGCCTTCTTCATCTTAAAGTCACCAAATATTTATGTCATTGTTAATTGGTGTCTAAAATTGCTGTAAATACATGCATCCACAGTATTTCGTCATAGACAGATAGGCAGCCGTTTGGAGCTGGAGGGCTTTACTGAGCTTCTTCAGTCATAACAAATAAAATTGGTTCTTGATATATACAATTCACGTTAATTAATAGTAGTAGTGTTTTTTTTCTTTTTTGTTTGTTAGTTTTGTTTACCTATTCAAATGTATTTTAAGTAATTTAACCAAAAAACAAACACTGTTCTCAAAAAGGATTTGAAAAGTTACTGGGATGTACCAGTCTTGATGTTTTGACCCCAACACAGATAGACTCCCTATAGTTTATTAAAGTTTTTGCTAATACTAAGTCTCTAAGACATGAACTGGATAATTTACTATAATACAAATATAATAATAGTTTATAAAACAAAACAGTTTAAGACCATGTCAAGCCTATTAACCACACAGAAGCTCCACAGTTTCTATATTACTGTGCGGTGAGAGGACTTCTTTGTGCACATTGCCGCATGTATGTGTGTAGAGTGGCGTATCCCTGGAATCACCACACAGTGTACATCTTTTTTTGTTTTCTTGCATTATACTATAAAATTAAATTTAAACTGATAGAAAATCTATTCTGTCTTTACCATCTCATTTATTTTCACCTTTTATGGTCTACTGGGTTAGATCCATTAAACTACTAGATATGCAGTACAGCCTGTTTTTGTCCAGTGAGTGATTTAATGCAGAGCCTTTAAAAAGTATTCAATCTCTTGAATGTTTTACCCTTTTTATTGCATTTGAAAATCAATCATGATCAACATGATTTTGCTCTTTTGGACAAAAAAATTAACAAAAGAACACTTTATTGTCAAAGTGAAAAATGACTTCTACAGAATAATGACAATTTAATCAAAATATATAACATAACGTATTCAGCCCCTCTAAAGTGATTGTGCTGTTAACCTAAGTAATGGTGTGAAACAATCCAAAGCACTGCAATGACTAAATCACAATCATTCCTTACCCAGAGAAAGCTTATTTATCCTCTTTACATGTCTCTTGTTTTCATAGTTAGCTAGGTGAACTGTATTCAACTTATTTTTTTGTTTTCTTTATATGTTGTTAAATTGTTCATCTTCAATTTAATCTTTAATTATATCCTTGATAAATTTTGATGTGTGCAAGTTTTGATTAACTCCTAGTACATTATAGGTATGTTTTTTTTGTTTTTTCAAACCAACCACAAAATTTAATGAAAATGAATTAGGTGTAAAGCTAATGTAAAATAAAACAATATATATAAAAAATTAGCAGAGTATGATGTTTGATATTTTATCAGTTTATACAGACATCTTGTTTCAATGTCTGATCCAGAAAATTAAATTGAACATCAAAATTTTACCCCAAAAGCCTGTTAATGACGTCTTAGATTTTTCCACTTATACAGTTGACCATTCTATTTTGTATAAATAGTACTTACTTCCAGTATTGTTTAAAACTTTAAATTCTCCACCATAAAGTCATTTTTTTTTTTTGCAAAAGTTTAAATTTTAAAATTTCAGAAAACTGTTTAAGAGTAATTAGTAAGGGAAAAAACACAAATTAGATTTGTCTACTGATTTAACACCTTATGCAAGTCAAAGGGCAAAATCAAGGATATCCAAAACGATGGACGTTAACCACAGGAGGTGAAACCTAAACATGTGAAACTTTTTTTAATCTAAATTAGCCTGTTTAGTGGTAAAACTCTGGTGATTATTATGTAAGAGGATTCTAGTCCAGATTAATGTCATCTTTGGATTTCGACCAGATTCTGTCCTTGCTCTTTCTAATTGATCCTAGTTGGCAAGTGAAGTGACGAAATCAACCATTTTTCCTTCATTTATTTCTTCTCTAATTTGAACTGATAAGTAAAATTTAAATTAATTCCTAATAGCCAATGAGTTATTATGGTGATTAGTTTAAGCATTACCCAGATTCTCTGTTTGCGGGTTTTTGGTTGGGTGTTTTGTTTTTATGGTCTAAAAGTTTCTTAGTTTTTAAGTTTTCATTTGGAAAATGCCTTTAATTATTGTATCTGAACTTTTGTGAGCTTGTTTTTTTTACTGTAGGCTTTGCACTTTAAATAATTCGAGAAATAATCAGGATTTCCATGTTTCAAATAAACTTAATTTATCATACTTTTTTACTAAATCCAAGTTAAAAGCTTTTAAAATGATCAAATATAGATAAAACAGTATATCAGATATAGCCTTTATATGGTTTCAGTAAAACCTGTCACTTTACCCAGCGTTTATCCTGCTTGGCATGCCTTCTACTGAGCAATCTCGGGAAGATTCCCCTGAAGAAATCTAGGTTTTGTGATCCACAACCTTAAAATAGCTGTGAATCATACATTATTACATAGCAGGCTTGCCTCCTCCATCACAGCACTAGCCTCTGTATTTATTGTCTCCTTGTTTTTTTCCAAGCTTCCCGATATGAGGGGGAAAAAAATCCCCAAACTCATTAGCATAGTTTTATAGTCCATGGCAGATACTCAAGAGTAAATTCTGTCTTTAAACACACAAAAGAGTAGTCTTTGTTGCTCATAAAACACACACATGATCAGATATTACCCTTGCTTGTAAGACTGCATGTAAAGTACTGCAGCTTACAGAGCTGCTTGTAGGCCATGTATTGAGTGTTTGGGTGTAAGTGGAGTTGAGCTGAGCAGATTTAAATTTTCCAATCTGACTCTGTGTGTTTCCCCCCGGTTCAGTAAAGCATGAAAGATGCTGAAAGGTGCGACACTCTGCTAAAACTCCCTCTTTTGGGAGGATTGATGTGATGTTCTTGCACAAACACGCGCAAGTCAACACACACCGCTCCCATGTAGACAAACTCTGTATGCTCGGTGAGCTCGGTGGCATACAGGTTTGTGACACAACTACACACACGCCTAATTGATTACTCTCGGATAGGCGAAAGGTCAGCACTGCGATAGCAGTCAGATAATTAAAACAAAGCTTTCTGTGTTTGTCTTTTGTTCTCTCTCGGGTGAAGCCAGCTCGTCCGTGTGGCCGAGCAGGCATCGTCTCAATGAACAATCCTGTCAGCTGCCCAGTGATACAGAAAGCAAACAAAACGTCAAACAAAGCTGTTAGCCGTTTGCCTCCAATCTTTCAGCATGTGCCTGCTTACAAAAAGAATCACTGCACATAAAAATCCAAAACCTTTAGTGTGTTTTTCTAGCTGTGGTACATTGACTGACTGTTTTCAGAGCTGGCTTTCAGCGAACGATTGATTTAAAAACCATGCACACTTGATAAAAAAAGCCGGAATTTGAGACTTATCAGTAAGCATTGCACTACGCGTCGACCAGTTTTTTCTCTGTGCATGAATAAACCCAGAAGCTATTTGATGTGTCTGCCATCAGTCTATATTAAGGGGCCAGGCCATTACAGCTCGGCCCGTCTGTGTGCCAGTAGGATAAGGGGATATTCTGCAGCCCAATTCTGCTTGCTCTATATGGTGCTGTCACTGAATTCAGTGATTATCATTGCATCCAATAACTGTTATCCTCATTTCTGTCAGGCATATGTCAGAGCAGAAGACAGGCTTGAGAAAGTAGAAGTGCAGGCTCCTTGTGCCAGTAGCTGACATGCAGAGAATAGAGCTGATATTTTGGTCTGATTCAGACAATATGTGTGGCAGCCGTAGGGTCTTCTGTGCTGTTGACCCTTGAGGAGAAATCCCCTGGCTCGGCAGTTTAATTTGAATGGATTCTGCTTAGGAAAAAAAAAAGGTTATCAAAAGTTGACACAATAATAAGGATTAAACGCCAAAGGAGAGGACAATTTCTAGAAACTTGCCAAAACCTACGAAACACAGTTGTAAAAGACTTTTACTGAAGGATCAAGAGGAGGACTTTGTCAGCTAGGGAGCAATTCTCACCTCCATCTTTGTAGAATTGAAGTAGGAATTCTGGAGGACTGGCAGACCGATAAAGGTTTCTGCTTTTGTCCTCTCTGCTCTTCTCTGTCTTCCCCTCAACTGCTTAAATAGACCATTTTTCATCCTCTGACATTTTTTAAGATATAATAAAGTAAAACTAATTCCAATGCACTACATTTTAAGTATCCTTTGTTCTGTATTTCACTTGCTCTCACTTATTCTGTCTCATTAGTAACTATATCCTTGTAGGCCTTCAATTAAACCTTGTCAAATTGCCCCAGTATCTATCTTCTTCAGTGTAAAGCTGCCCGCAATGCTGGACCTGCATGCCTCCAGAACCAGGAAGCGTGCAGAGAAAATCATCACCGACCCGTCTCACCCTGGCCGTCACCTGTTTCGGTGCCTTCTATCAGGCCGACGCTTCAGCCACATGAAGACCCGTACGACCAGACTACAGAGAAGCTTTTTTCCAACTTCCTTTATTCTCATGAACAATTGAACAATTCATTTATATATTTTTATTACTTCTATAGTTTTTTTACTGCACAAAACTGCACTTTTTAAAAAAATATATAAATTATCCATGCTAAATGTTACAAATGTTTCTTTACTGTATTTTTCGTGCCTTTACTGTATTTTTTGTGCACTGCAAGCATCTATTTAACCAAAAACAAATTCCTTGTATGTGTGAACATACTTGGCCAATAAAGCCTGATTCTGTTTCTGATTCTGATTCTTTGGGGCTATTTAGCTGTACTTAGCTCTGCAAGCTGGGCCTGTTGCCATGTAGTCTTTAATTTTGTGTCATTCTCTTTTTCTAAGATTTAGGCCATCTAAGCATCATATTGCAACTGGCTTGTTCAGTAAAATAAAAATCACAAGTATTCTTACCATAACTTAGGAAAATGTTGTGCTAAATGTAAAGCTGTCCTTATGTAAGACTTGTAAAACATGCTAATATATTTATAGCAACAATGCAGCAGTTGTGATGTTCGTCAAATATTATCTACTAAATCAGTTCAGTATTTTACACTGTCATCATATACACACTTGCACCTAATCTTCATAGTATCTTCATTACTTTGAGGGTAATTTAGTCCCTAGGGCTACAAATTATTTATATTATAGCAACAATTAATCAACTTATTATATTACATATTACATTTATTGCTGATAATCGCACAAGGAACATTTTCAAAGGTAAATACGGCTCTAGATAGAAGTGTTTAGCATTATAGGTTTACTTGAGCGTAATCAGGGTATTACTAAAGCTGGGAAAGATTGGATTACTCTCTATGGAATACTTGTGAAAACATTACCTTTAAACACACCAATACCAGGCTGAAAATCTAAAAAAAATAAGGGATTCACCAAACATTACCCTCTACATAGCAGATGTCGACTGAATGACACAATTGTGTTGCAGATGTAACTGAAACTTTTCAGTTGTTTGAAGCTGCTGTCCTTCAGTGTTTTGCTACTTGCCGTGTTTGATTGCGGATCTAAAGTCATTTTTACATCGGTCGAAAGCAGAGAAAAGAAATCCACTTTGTGAAACATATGAAGTCTTCATAATTTATTTATTTTTTTGTTCAAGTTCTTTTAGTTTTTATGGTTGGCCAAAAAAATGTTTTGAGAAAACTCAACTCTGTTAAGGAATGATGAGTTTACACTAACGCAAGATTATGTTAATCATCACAAGATTTCGAATGATAATTTTTTCATAACTTGATCAATGATTTTTCTCTATCAATTTATGCATTTTATGCATTTTTTTGCTAAGCTAATATTGATAAATGTGTCAATTTCGGGTCCATCAGTCACCAAAGCATCTGTTACCTTGAAATAAGGCTCAAGATGGATATGTATTTCTCCAGCAGCAGAGCTTCTACACAGGTTGTGTTTTAACTCCATAGTTCATATAAGCCAAGTTATGCACTGAAATATCTATATTTAGAGATTATAATATTTTGTAATTTCCCCATGATTCAACCCAGCTCTTTCAAAGAAAATCCTTGACAATTGTAAAATAAATTGACTCTGGTCAATTGGCTTTTTCAAATGAAAACATCTGACCTATCCTCCAGTCACTTATATACCAGAAGATTAGGCATGAATATTTAGTCAATTTTAGAATCAATTTCTTCCCAATTGATTCACATTTATTTGATAAAGGAATTATTTTAGTCAGTCAATAATGAACTCTGAATCTCATATAAATATGGACCTTTACTAATAACAATGTTGTTTTATGAATCTATTATGTGTGCAATTGATGCTGATTATTATTATATATCAGTAAATAATGCAAAATCACAAAAATGACATTGAACTCCTCGACATAAAAAAATTAGTTTATAAAGCAGAGTGATAAATGACTAAAAAGTAATTTATTGTGTTTTGTTTTTTGTTTTTGTTTCTTGGTACAAATTCTGTAGTCTAGATCACCGAAGCTATAAATACATTTGGTTTGGGTTTTCATATTACAGTTACCCTCAGTCGGCATAATAATGGGATTGGCCAGTAAGAAATCTTACCTTGAGTTTAATACTCTATACATAGTCTATGAGTGCCCCTAAGTGGTCCAATAATAATAATTATCATTAATAATTATAATAATCATCATTACGTGAAAGACGTTACGTCATCCACTCCAAGCATTTGGCAGGCTGAGATTAACTATACTTTATTATTGCAGAGTGATATCATACTTGGATTGTTGCAAAGACACTTGAGAAACAGATTTGTGTTATATGAGGTGTAACTAAATCATGTCACACAACTTTTTATTACTTATAGACAGTTTTTGGCACACATGAATTAAATGAAATAGTAACTATCAGGTCTCTGTAGATTCAAAGACGAGCTGAATTTCATCTATTTTAATTGACGGATCTAGAATATGAATTACACCGTCGTTCAAGGACTAAAGCTTACATCTAAATCCATTTTTTCCAAACTTCTTATCCTGTTGTTGGGTCGGCGGGGTCTCCTGATTCTTATTTCCACTAGTCATCACAGATGGACAGGTTGCTAGTCCATCGGACGGCAACACAGAGACAGACAGGGCAATAAACCACACACAAGAGAGAATCCATTTAGCCTAAGAGACATGTTTTTGGTGGAAGTCATAGTACACAGAGGGAACCCCCACGTGCACATGGAGTACATCCAAACAGCTTGCTGTGTTTGAATCTAAGGTGGGGCTTTCTTGCTGTTTGGGTGTAAGTGTTCCACTCTGAAGCCCCGCTTACATCCCATAGGTTTGTTTTCTCACCTTTCTGTTTAGTTTTGAAAAATGTTTACATCATATTGACTTCTACTGTTGCATTTTGCTTGTGTTGTAACTTAGACACATGGCACTGTGTTGCTAGTCCAACCAAAAATGGAAAAGCCCATCTGGTCTGTTTCTCAGTTGTTGTTACAGAAATTGTTTACTCAACACATTTCACTATAAAACTGTTACCTTAACTTGTCTTTGCAATTTCTTGAAAAAGACACTTTATTAGCAGAGGAGAATAGTTTTTATGTTCATGTAAATGCATTTTATTCTGTGTATGGGGCTTTTTGATGCTTGGCTGAATCACTCCTCCTTGACACTGAAACATGAAAACAAAGGATTGCCATGGTAACAGTCAAGGGTGAAGAAGGAGGGTGTGTCTTTGGCGTTATGCAGTGAAAACGCTTGTTGGCCAGCTGAGTGTTGGAGAAAACAGTCTGTGGTTTGGTCCCATTCCTGCTGCTAACCAAGTCTACGCTTTCCTTCTCTTTCTTTCTCCCACATGTCTGCCTAGTTCTCATCGTGGGAGACGATGAGCTGAACAAATACTGAATATCAAAGAGGGCATGGACAAAAAAAAAATACTGCTCTAACTCTCTTTAATACTTCCGTTCCTCATTTATCGTTTATCTGTGAGGTTTTAATACTCAGTTTATCAACATCTGTTAAATGATGTAGAAGGGTTGGTAGAGCAGTTTCACACAGACGCCTAATGTTTACAAAATCAGTTAACCCTTACAAAGATGTTGGATGAATGCTAGCAGTGGTTATTTCATGGATCACAGAGTTTTATCATGATTGATGCCTCAGAAGTCAGAGGCTCTCTTTTCCGCTTGTATGTTCCCCTAAATTCAATAACATAACTTTTTTTCTAAAACGAAAAGATCAACAGGGTACTTTGCATATTTATTGCCAAATGTGTAAAGCCATTTTGAGTGTCAGAAAATTATTGATGGCCATTTTGATTTTCTGGTATATCACCTAATTGAAAGAGTTTTCTGCTTTCCCAGTCTTTTTTTCTGTTGCAATGATCTTTCAGCAAAACGAGTATATTAATGATTTTGAACAGACAACCATGTAGTTATTCTCACCCTAATGAAAAATATAACAATCAATAAAAGGTATATGCATAGAATGTGACACGATTGTTTGTGCTTGAAGAATTGGTCTAACTATTTTAGAAAGTGCTGGCTTGCTGGGACTTTCTTTAACAACCATCTGTCATCACGGTTTGAGATGGTAAAAAAATATGGAGAGCAAATCCAGGATATTTTGAAACCGGAGACTGTCAATTTGGACCAAATTTTCAAAGTACTGTTTCCCAACATGTAATTGAATCCTCCTTTAAGAAGTAAGGAAGTTTCGATGGTAAAACAAGATTGAACCTTGTACTACCAAGTTAAAATAAAATGAACAAAATCTGCATTCAATAAGACAACTATAGTACATTTGAAATCTTGCTTCTTGATCCATGATACCCTTGCGTTTGAAAAATATGTGCTCTGGGGGAAAATGAAGAATGAGTTTGTCTTTCATCAGTTATGTTTATAGACACTTTCTTATCAGTAATTGTCATCGTGTATATCAGTGCTTAACTTTTGTTTTGTCATTGACTTCAGTTGAATGCACATTTAAAGCAAATATCTACACTTTATATTGAATTGTTAGACAGTATTGGGCTGAAAAATTAACCAAACCTTAGGAGTTCACAAACATGCAAACAAGTTTTTTTAGTTTTATCCTTATAGTGGACTTGTCTTTAAAACATAAAAATTAGGAATGTGTTTTTGTGCTTGTTATGCATTGACACCAGCTGAGGAGATGTTATTATTTTGTGGGAGACCCAGAGTATCTGTAAAGATCTAAGACAAAACCGTATGAAAGAGAATGACTAAGAAGAGTTAGGATCAGAAAGTTCAATGGGGAAAAAATGAGACTGAACATGCAAGTTTAACCTTTTACGGCTGGAAGATTGGCTCTAGTTCAGCCACGAAGCTGTGAATCTTTAGCACAAAGAAAATGTCGAAAGATATAAAAAGAAAAAACATAAGGGTGAACAGTTCTCATAAGTAAAGCCAAAAAGAGTAAGACCTTATTTTATCAGTTGTTCGCTGAAAACAACAATGTTTCGCTGCTGTAGACCTCGCATGGGTCTTTTAGATTGTAAGTTGCTTTATTAATAACCTTTAAAAA
Source organism: Orestias chungarensis (assembly GCA_032876305.1). Lineage (NCBI taxonomy): Eukaryota > Metazoa > Chordata > Actinopteri > Cyprinodontiformes > Cyprinodontidae > Orestias > Orestias chungarensis. The sequence continues at coordinate 1,441,750 of JAVLVB010000047.1, forward strand.
AAGGAATTAGCTTGTCCAACCCTGTTCCTCCACATTTAATTTATAGATGGCAAAAACATGTTCAAATCCAAAATTTTGTCACTGATGATAGTATGAAATAAACAATTAAGCATTTAAACAAAGAAAAAATAATCATTTAATAGCACATTTTTGGGGATTCTTTATTTTATTTTTAAGATTACAAATTTTAATAACAAAACTGCTTGCGTAACTATGAATTAGTATTCTAAAATAGTTACCGGTAATTAGAATAATAGGTTTGTTTTATCTCAACATTATTAAAACAATCAATTCAGACATGAAAAAGAAGAAAGTATGTTGTGTTGCATTTATAAAAATCTATAATGTAAAAAAAAAAAATTTTCATCTTAAACCTCAGTTATTCCATCTTTTATCTATTCTGCTTTAGTTGTCTCTTGTCCAAGGCTGACTCTTTCAGCGGTGTGATCAGAGGTCACGGCTTAATATTCCAGGCAGAGAGGCATTAGTATTCCCGAGGCCCACAGTCTAACTGAGCCATCTGCTGCTTTCCAATTTCTTCTCTCGTCCTCTGTCTGCTCCTTAGCCCAGATTTTTAAGCTTGCACACATACTCAACGCAGAAACATGCAATCCTTTTGTTTGCAAAAATAAAGACAGGATGTACTCTAAAGTAAATTCAAATCTGTGTTCGGTAGTTTTTGATGCCTTTTCCATCGGATATTAAGAGGGCCCCAGCAAGTACTTCCTGGCTGTAACTAGAAACACTCAAAGTAAATATTCAAGGCAAAGCTGGTGTGCTGCTGTTGCCTCCTCCTTGTGCTTGTGATTGTGTGGTTTCAAAATCCTTTTGTTGATGAAGGTAGCAGCTTGATCGACTACAAACATATCAGAGCATTTGTATTGCAGACAGATACTTAATAGAAGTAGAAATAACATTATAGAGATGGAGCCAGCTGGATTTTGTTTTTTATTTTCCTGTCGTCTCTAATTTATTTCTTAAATAAGTCAATTTTTATTCTAGGCTCCTTGTGCTTCCTAGGAGTCTAGACACTAAACCTGCACATTGCTGAAATATAATATTCAACCTGTTGGATTATTTTTCATTTTCTGTCAGTATCAACAAAATGGGATTCTTTTTACATTAAAAAAAAAACATTAAAAAAAATCTGGACACAGCAGTTTTATTCCATTGTTTTTTTTTCTAAAATGTTCAAGCTCTGTAAGGTTGCGTGTGAAACATGTCCTGCCACAAATGTTTTATGGGATTGCAGCTAGACACAAGTTTTCCTCCAGAATTTTCCTACATTTTTTGCCATTTATTTTTCCTTTGCTCCTTTATTAGTTATCTTGGGTCTGCTGCCAACAGGCATCCCAGCAGGATGATGCTGCCACCATCATGTTTCACAATGGGGATGGTGTGTTTGTGGTAATATGCTGTGGTTAGTGTCTGGTAAACATAACTTGTTTTCTGATAGCCAGAAAGTTCCATTTTGGTCTCATTAGACTATATTACTTTCCTCTTCATTCTTGACCACAAAGTCTCCGACATTCATTTTTCTAGAAGATTGATTTATTTGAACTCAAGTGGATGTTCAGTGTCTTAGATGTTTAGTTTTTTCTTTTTTCTAGCCGTGTTCTGACTTATACATTAAATTAACCAATTTTTCTGATTTGTTGTGAAATTTTTGCTATCTTAATCTTGAAATAGTAGTCAGGAATACCTGCAGTGAATAGACATTCAAGACAATTGAGTCTTAGGTCAGTCACTTTAAGGGGGTGAATATTTATGCACTCACTTATTTTAGGATACATACCGTAATCTTTATTTATGTGCCAATGTTTTGTAAAACTTGTTTTCAAAATTCCTTTTTTTTTTAACTTAATTTTGTTGATCCTGATTGATTTGTAGAAGCAATAAAAAAAGGTTAAGCACCTTTTATAGGTACCGTAAACATGCATTTATTGGAGTTCTCATGTAGAGATTTCTTTTTTTTTTTAAATTTATGTTTACTTGAAAATTAAGACACGTGTTGCTTTAAACCCCCAAATTAAAATGTTCCGGATGTGACTATTTTCTATGTACCAAGACAGTTCTTGGTGCTTTCTATATTATTTTTAGCATTTGACAAGAGGTTGACATTTGTTTTATTATAGGTGTAGATATTTTATGTTTGCTATGAATCTAATAATTTGCATAGTTTCCTAAAAGCCAATCATACGCAATATCTCAATGTCAGTCTTTAGAAAGTTTTTCTTTTTCTTTCATGCAGGTGGACTAAATAAGGAAAGGGACTTAAGCATGATAAAATATATTTTATGAAGCTCGAAACTATTTTGTCCATGGGATATCAAAAAGATAAATCAGAAATAAATCACTATAGAAACCCAGAAGCTTTGTGGTTTTAAGCTTACTGAATCTTTCTAAACTATTTCATTCATCCAGGAAACAATCAAACGTGAATTCTGTAAAGATATTTAAAGATACTTCACTTCTTATTACAATTTCATCGCTGCAAACTCTTTTTTGATTGTGCTTTTTATTGGAATGCTGTTAATTTTCACATGTTTGTCAGAGAGAAATATAGTCATAACTTTGCATGACCTTTTAGTTGAATTTAGTATGACAGACAAAACAGCTAATTCGTTTTTAGTCACTGATCTTATAATAAAACAATTTTCTATTTTACTGTAAAGTTGTCCGTTCATCTTATGTTTTTTTTCCCACTTGTCAAAAAAGAAAAAGGAAACAATATGTACTCAAAGTGTGCTTTGTTTTAAAACTCTGAAGAGGAACTCACTGAGTCTGCTTTGAACTGTGGGCCAAAATAGTGGAAAATCTGTGTATCTAATTCTGGAACAAAAGGAAAACTCATAAATCTGTAGTTGTTTGCTAAAGCAGTTCAGCAATTGTTCATGACACTAATAAGCAGCTGCCTTTGGGATAAATTTAAAGTTGCTGCAGTGATCTATGATATGCAAACTAATTTTTAATGCAAGAAAGAGTGGCCATGTGATTATGAGAGCCTAGGTTGGATAGGAAATCACAATAAAAACTATAAAAGTATTCCCACTGAGGTGTTTAAGACAAGATGCTGGCACCTACCTCCTAAAATAGATTTACATTGTCTGTAACCATAGGGGCAGTTCTAGCAGTAACTCCCTTCAATTGTGTTACTATTGTAATAAAGCAGCAGGACAGATCTCCCTTAGGTCTTAATAGTATGGCATAATATTTTAACTTATGAATAGTTTAGAAATATATTTTACACAGCAAAAATCCCAAATAAATGCATATAATACAAAGCAAATTTGGTAAATGCAACATGATGAAAACTTTTACTACATTTAATTATAATTATAAAAAAGCAGGAGTCTGTAGCACTGGTAAAACGTTACTTTGAAACCAAATAAAGACAAAGTCAAAGGTTATCGTTCCTCAGAGGCTGCAGTTACCAATTCTTAGTCTGAGCTTTAGGGAATCATTTGGGGTGGGGCAGAGCTCTTAACTGATGGAGCTGGTTTATAGTATGAGGATAAAGAGAGGGTGGAGTCACAGAGGTACATGCTGTGTGGCAACTAGAGGGGGGATGGGAGGAGTGAGGAGAAGCATGAGGATGGAAAAGCAGTAGTGCTGTTATAACAGAAAATCCCAGACCTATTGTGTATCACATTCAGGCTCCAGGCTGCAGGTAAGACATAGAGCCACTGGATCATATAGCAGACATTAAACTAATTAAGCTACTCCTTTCTTGTAATCTGCATGATGAGGGATTGAAAAGCTAAAACAAAATGTTTCAAATGTGTTACGTGTTGCTTTATTTCATCAGGTGCACTCATGTATCTTTGCATATGTGGCCAGAACTCATTGCATGTGTTTTAGGAGAAACTTCAAAATGCACCCCTAGGGCCAATGCAAAGTCTTTTGTCTGTTTTAAACATTGCCTTTCCTAGCATGTTGGACAAATCTAATTAACTGTTTCAATCATTGGAAATGGGAAACACAATTCTGGTGAAGGAAAACTGAGAGCAATAACAACATCCCCCTCTGAGGATAGTTGTTCATGGCAACGTAATGACACAGCAAAGAGAGGACAAGCAGACAAAACAGATACAGAGAGTATAGTGATATGCAAATTTATACTGAATATGCGAAGGTAAATTAACTTACATCAGTATAATTATATATTTTAAGAGAACAAATTTGTTTATAAATGTTGGTTTAGATTTTAAATTGATTGTTGTCTTTTTTAAAGCATTTCAGATTTGGATAAAATAAGTTGCTAAGGGCAATCTTGGAATAATTTATCTTATTTCTTTGACAGCTTTAAATATTTTAATTTATCTTCAATAAAATCATTTTACTCATATTTTGGTGTCTGAACACAATTTTCTATATGTTTTGAAAGGAATTAGGTATGAAGCTAAGGAAAAACAAAAGAGTGTATAAAGAGATACATCTTGAAAATGTCTTAACCTAATTTATTCATGGTCACAACAGAAGGATAAAAATCGGGTCAAGATGTTTCTCAAAATGTGTGTGAGGTGCAGAAGAAAGTGCCATGCTTAGTTTGCAGGAATATATCAAATTGTCAAATGGGGGAAATTAGAAAAATGTAGAAACTGCCAATAAAGAATGGATTTATTTGCCAGTAAAGAGAATTTATAGCATCTTTTCAGTTTTTAGTTATTTTAAAAGGTATCCAAGTTAGTCTTATTATTACAGAAAATCATCGAGTACTTTTCCTTTGAAGATGCAACATTTATTTTGTCCATTTGACATCACTCATTCCACATCTCTATGTTTTTTGTTCTCATAGGCTCAAATCAATAACAATGCATGGCTTGTAGGCCGGCAATGATGGCCCAAAGGAAGAGGCCAGGGACCGGTGGGGGTAACAGCATGTCTGGGCCCGGCCCTGCATCCAGCCCTGCCCCTCGTCCTGCAGAGTCATGTGACCAGAACGTGTTGCCTGCTCGCCATCGTCCACTACGCTACCACAAAGAGTCCCACAATCCAAAACCCCACCCTCATTCCTGCAACACACAATATTCCTCTCCCAAGACTCAAGGTGTGGGCCGTGGTCATCCGGAAGAAGATTTAGATGCAGATGTTGACATGAAACACTATTGCAACCAAGATGTTAGTTCACAGCTTGAGAATCAGAGGCCAGCAACACCGTCCACGCCTGAGCATGACCCTCATGAAAGGGAGGACCGTAATGACCATAATCAAGCAGACTTTCACGGTGAAGCTGACAGCCTAGCTGATGACTCCAGCTCTGACTATATCAATAACACTTCAGAGGAGGAGGAAGACTGTGAGGATGGTGAGTTTGCCTTTAATCATCTTTTTGTGAAATATGTATGTTGACAAATACTTTAAAAGGGTTCTTAACCTTGATCACTGAGAGCACATATAAATTATATTGTGTTTACGTATATTAGCAAGGAAAGAAGTGGTTTATGTATTAACAGCGTCTTTTGTAGCTATGTCAAAATGTGCATATATTACAAAATCTGAACCTCTTTAGCCAACATGTTTCTTTCAGCGAAGCAAACTATATGCTTTCTACAGAAATAGGAGAACGATTGATTGCAATGTATTTGACAATTCTCAGTTTGCAAGTAACTGATGTTACAAAGATCTGTATAACATCATTGCAATTTAGGTAATATACACTAAACCTGCCATCTTTTATGTCGCCGCAGATGTTGTGCTGCAAACTTTTAGATTTTTTTTTTTGATTTGAGATTTTATAAGATAAAACTACACAAAATAATAAAGATAAGATGTGATGAGATGACAATAGATTATATGATATGATGCTTTATTGTCCCCTAGTATAAATCCTGGGGGAAATTGCAATTCCAGTACACCAACCCATGCACTACTTTTTACACAAATAACAACATTCATCAATTTTATGTTGGCACAAACTAACCTTTGAGAACTTTGAGGTTTTGATTTTTGTACAGATAAAGAAACAGCCTTCTGTTTCTTATTGTTTACCCACCTAGGATTAGCAGAGGAAGACGAGGGTGTCACTTACTACATCCGCTACTGCCCTGAGGATGACAGCTATCTGGAGGGAATGGACTGTGGCAGTCAGGGAAACTGTAACCACAGCCACAGCCAGGGAGGCTGCTCCAGTACCATTCAGCAACACGGACCGCATGCTGGTGAATGCCTGGAGGCTGAGGAAGGATGGGCAGAGGAAGGAGAGGAGGAGGAGGCTGAGGGAGAATTGAGAGAGGAAGAATGGGTTGAAGATGATGAAGGTGAAGAGCCAGTGAGAGAAGAATGGCAAGAAGAGGAGGAAGAAGTGGTGGCGGAATGGATAGAAGAAAACGAGGAGGTTCAAGAGGAATGGATAGAGGAAGAGCAGAAGGGCCAGGAGCAGTGGAAAGAACAAGAAGGGCACAGGGGGGAAGAGTGGGGTCAGGAGGAGGGGGAGGTCCGCTGTGAGGTGGTGGAACAAGATCCCGACGAGCAAATTTACAACGGACGGCCAGAGCCCATTTTGGACCATCACCACCAGCCTTCAGCACAAGACACCCACCGAACTCAGCGGCATGACCGAGAGAAGGAAGAGGAGGCAGAGAGTGAGGAGGGCTGTCCCAATGCAGATGAAGATGAGGAGGCAGATGAGAAGGAGAGACATGGAAGGGCTTACACTGGAGATTATTATCCAACTGAAGACAATGGTAACTCTCTGCGAGTTTCCCCGTACCGCAGCCGCAGAGTGCTGGTGGTGGAGGGTGAGACAGGGGAGGAGGCGGAGGAAGACATTGACCAGATTGTTGCTGAAATCAAGATGAGTATGAGCATGGGGAGTCTCAGCAGTGGTACTGATCAGAGCCCAGAGGAGCTGGCACAAGACCCTGTACCAAGTAACTACCCTCAGTCTAAGCCTGAGGCAGCATCCTGTCCACCGTCTCACCACCGTCACGACAGCAGGCCCAAGTCTCTGAACATCCCCTCCCTGCACCACAGCAACCCTGACCTCCAAAGGGGCATCAAGGCTCATCCACGCACTCCTGAAGACAGACAAAGATGGGCTCAAGAGCAGGTAATCTGTTTCTGAAGTGCAAAACTAACTGTTTATCATTAAAGCCTAAACTCATTTTATGGTTTCCTGATTAGAAATAAGCTACACAAATTTTTTTTATGTTGGTTTACTCTTGGTAACATCTGCAAATATTAGAGTGACTGCATACTTTACGGCTCTGGGTAATAAAATAAGAGGATTGAAAAAATAACTAATCATACTACCAATTTAAAAGAGTTTTTGGGGAAAAATTTTGTCTAATTAAAATTTGTTTTTATGAAAAAGGCATTGTTTGAACGGTCTATATGTTAATCTAAAACAGGGTAATAGGTACTGAATTTAAAATGTGTATGCGGAAGAGCTGAATATTAGGAAGCCAAACAATAGTTGAATCCTTGCCCTTCCCCCCACATCACCCAGATAATTTACCGTATTTTCCTTTCCCAGCAATGAATAAAGAGACAGTCAAATTCAGGATGGACCCAGTGGCACGCAGAAATGCCTTCTCCTTAAAAAAGTCAAATAGTAAAAGAAGAGAAAGACATTTTTGTTGTGCAGCAAGCTGATAAACACCTGCTCTGCCATGTGCACATGGATCTATGCTTTCGCTCTCTGCATCTCATTTGTAGTGCAGAAGTGGGTCAGCGGAACAAGACTAAATTGGAAAAATGCACACCGAGATGCAAATTCAGATGACTCTCGGCCTTGTGGAGCTGATTTGTTCACCTCGTCTTTTGTAATCAGATAAAATGTTCTCTGAATAACGATTTACAGTGCCTTTCAACTTAGCCAGGGCAACAGTAAATTGGATTAGACCCCAACAGTGCAGCGTTGAGCCAGGAGGTTATGTTTAATGTAGAAAAAATACAATCTTTGAGGGCCTCTTAATCAAAACTTGAAAAAAAAACGTTTTGCTGCACCTTTGAAAAAAGAATTCCACGCGTTAGGATAAGGATAAGCGATCGGAAAAAAAAAAGGTGATACTGTAAACTGGAAAGTTTTTGAAGATTTACAATTTTATTTTTTACAAATGACTTGTTTAAGGTTCAGTTTTGTAACTGCCAAAGTGTTACAGAATAATGCTGCAATTCTCCTTTGCTGCTGCAAAACACTGATGTTCAGATGGCAAAAACAAACAGCTCAACATGAGCTGGTGTTGCTCTGCAAAAAAAAACATGTTTGACTTTCAAAAATCGAAATGGCAGTAAATATTTGTAATATATTCAAATACTGTCCTTGTGTTTGTCGACTTTTCATTTTTGCAACATTTATCATAATTTTCAATTAGATTGCCTCCTAATTTGGTGCCTATCTCCATCAGTTGGAGAAATTGGGTTTGATGAAATTCCCACATCTTGCGTCTTCTGTTCTGTTGCGTTTATTTGCACAAATGTAGTTTTGTACTTTGCCTTTTAGCAATCCAGCCTACCAAACAACAACATGGAGCTTATTAATGTAATTTGTGTTTGCACTACGGAGTTAGGGACTGTGGTGAAAACTAATTAGTTACCTCTCTTCCTATGAAAGAGGACAGGGTTACATAATAATGATAAAGATAAAAATAATATTACTTATAATTTTTTTAAAGGGCATTCACACTTCAAACTTAAGAGCAAAAGAAGAATAAAAAGAAATCAGAGTATAAATATGTGTCGTTCGTTTGAATTTTCCTATCTTGACTCCTTTTAGGGGAGAGGGTTTAAATAGCAGAGGCTCTTTATTTCTCTAGTAATGACAGTGAAATTAAATGGGCAGCAAGGGACGGCTAAATTGCGTTTCTTCTAATTTTTCCTCTTTTGTCTTCTGATTGTGCATGCAAATTGAACACGCCATGGCATCATTAAAGATGTTCCACTTGGTTAAATGGTTCTCTCCCGTACGGCTTTATCCTTGTTTCAATGTGGAAAAAAATAAAAATAGAAAAACATTTTTCCTCCATTCTTGTCTATAGTCAGGGAGAAGCTTTACTATAAAATAACAGAAAGGAAAAACATCTGCATTAACAAAACTGTCACCACTACCAGAAAATATACTAGTTTTTGCATTATTGTTGATCTTGGCTGTATTAGCTAAGGTGCCAGGCATTGGTCAGTTAATGTACTTGGTTTAAGATTGGACCTGCATCGCCTTTCATTTAAAGAAATCCTACATGTTCATTTGTTAAATTTCCTCCAATGGAAACCACTGCTACCCTACTAAGTAGAACAAGGAGGATGCTACATCTTTACTGTATATTTCCTCTTCTGTTCTGTTCTCTTATTTTGTTGCCCCTGTGTATTTTGTGTTTATCTGACAGGTAAGTAATGGCCCAGAACAACCCAGGAAACAGCAGCGCTCCGACCTCAATGTTCCTTTGGAGAATAACAACGTGCCAGAGGTGAGATGCAGCTAGATATCCAACATCAAAACCCCTTTAGTGTTTTGTTATGTAAACAAAATGTCCGCAGAGTTAAGTATTAAAAGGAGATAGATCAAAACTGTCAAATTTAATGTCATTGTAAGATTAGATTAGATTTTAGAATCATTACATTTTAAGAGATAGATATAATGTTTTCTGGCTAGTAGGTGTCCAACTTTGCTTGAAATTGTATTTGCTAAAGTTTGTGTTAATCCATTTAAACATCTACTTTGGTATCTTTGGTCAAGCTATGTTTAATTCTTTCACTTCATGTTCAGTGGCTGTTTGACCGTTATCAAACACTGAAAGAAATGTTCCAAGACTCTGACATCGCATAATCATTTACTTGTGGTAAAGAAAAAAATGGTAAAAGTCTTGTTGATGGGATCATTTATCATTTTGCACACTCTGCCATGACCACAAAATACAAACTCTTAACAGTGAAGGCATGGGTTCTGGCACGGGTACAGCATCTGCCATCAAGGCAGCTTGGAAATATTTTTATAGAGATGCTAATGTTTTAACTGTCTTAACAACAAACAGGGATGCATTTTGTAAAAACAACTTTATTTAAATTTAGAAATACCTACTACTGATTTGAGTTGTTATAAACATGAAATGAAAATGATTTACATTTTTTGTATTGTTGTTGTGCACCCCCAATCCCCATACTTCTCATTTGATTGAAGTATTGTGTTACCAACCTCTAGGTAAAAATACATGTGGATTTGTTTCCATGGGGATAGTAAGATCTCTACTTTTGAATCACAGATTTCTGTCTAGAGTTAAACCTTTCTTTTCTAGGCTTGACTTAGAAACAGGGATCCACGCTTAAACATTAGACTGATAAACAGTTGCAACTTAGGCTTGTGATAAAAGTTGGTAAAAATGGTATAGAATAAATGCAATACATTTTAAGGAATGCTGTTTATACCGTGGTACAGCTGAGAGTAGTTGTTTTTATATATATATATATGTGTGCGTGTGTGTGTGTAAGTGTGTGTGACCGTTTAAATAGAGGAGCAGCTTTGTAATTACAACTCCAGCTCATGTCTGGCGCTCGCAGCATAATAGCTCTGTAGAAATTGAACATGTGTTTATGGTTTTATGCAAGCCATTTTTCATTCAAATGTCTGCCTTTTCGTGCCCTTAAGGGAAGGTTTCCGAGGGCCCCCTTTATAAATGGCGCATACGCACAAAAGCCGTTGCAGCGCCATCTTTTATGCACAAGTCAGGATGTATCAAAATAAATTTTGTGAAACTGTGTATAAATATATGCAAACCTTTTTACCAGCCTTTTTTTAGTCAGCATTATTGAACTAAAAAGTACAAAAACATGAAGAAATACTCTAAAATTTGATCTGTTTCTTAGGTGAAGAAGAAATCTGAAAATACTGTATGTTTGAGTCTTTATGGTTTAAAACCAAACAATGAAATTAAACCACAAGTAACACCATACTATTTAAAGTAAGACGCCTTAAAAAATAATAGAAAAAAACTCAACCTTGTGAGATTTTCCTACTTTTAAATTGATGGCGGTTGCCAAACTACTTTAAGTGCATAACCGCCACCAGTATACAGCAAGGTGGATCAACAAAAAACTTGAATTGAATAAATAATCCGACTGCATTCAGAAATGAAAAAATCTTATTGTATTTGATGTCTGATTTATCCTCCAAGGGTCCAGATAATTCTTTCAATCTTAATAATTATTTATTAATATTATTATGTATTCTGTCTTCCATTTTTTTCAACCCACTGGATCTGATCATTTGTTTGTGTGCTGAGGAACATGACATGTATGTTAATTGTTAGGGGTACTTCCATTCACACAGACTATAAAAAGGTGCCAAATCAGATGCTTAAAGATGCACATAATTTTGGAAATACTGAAGTATGAAGTTATAGAAAGAATTCGGAGGCCGTTTGGCACATGCGAGAAAATTCAATTTACCAAGCACTGTTACGTAGCAACATAAACCCAATCAGATTTATTATATCTTGCACAAGATAGGTGTGCTTATAGAACCATCCGTTCACAACAAGTTCAAGACAGTCTCTGCTCACAGGCAGAAAGTGGATACACATGAAAATGCGTGGCATAGATTGCACTAAGAATTCATCCTGGAGCTCGGCACTGAACAAGCCCCATCAGTACAGAGGGAAGTTGGGAGGAATGTGCTGGTGCCAGTTCATATGGGGAGCTGGCTCACCGGTTTGGTTTTTCCCAGTCATCCCTGAGATTTTGCTTTGTTCGCTGTCATTTACTACACATATATTTTAATCTGTGGACATTTTCTTTCTTTGGTTGCAGCATGAAATTCGAAAGCATTCATAAAAACCATATGAGGCTCTATGGTTGTGTGAAATCTTATATCAACACATAATTTTCAGATTTGCGTCTAGACAACCTTAAGTGGTCTATTTTGTTAGTCATCTTAGAAATAATGCAGCCAAAAAGACATTCAACTTACACATTTATATGTATATCCTATTTCTTTCTTTCAGCCAACAAAGAAAGTTGCCTCCTTCCCTAGTTTTGTTGATGGTGAGTTATTCTGCTATTTAATCAGACCATTACTATAATGACATTACACAAATCCAACCATAATTATTCCAGTATATGTCTCACTGATCTTCAATCTCCAGCTTTCAGGTATGGTATGTTAATAACTAGTTTAAGGCTTAAAATGTAAAATAAATAGATAATGATAATATTTATTGTTTTGATTGAAATGTGAAAAAGTCTTTCTTGCATAGTCCCCTGTTACAACCACACTGAAGCCATATCATGGTAGAGTAATATTGTGAAATTGATGGACTTTTAAGAAAGCCTATAATGCTGCACATACAGCAGAAAGTCTTTTGGGGCATGTTTTTTTCCAGCTTTGCCCATTTAGAGACAGAATTTTTTGCCCAATCATTTTACAATGTAAATACGCTTCAAGGTAAACTATTCCAGAGTAGATTTAGTTATTTGCTTCAGATTCCTGTCATGCAACATGATGCTACCACGGTGTCTCATTGTGGGTGTGAAAACTGCTACAAGCTAAGTATTTAGATGAGATTTTATAAGCCAACCCTGCTTTAAACTTCTCTCCAGCTTTAGCCATGATCTGTCTGTTATCTCTGTTAGGCTTCACAAAGCTGTTTCTTCACATATTTTTTCTAAAAACCCTCTAAGGCCTACCGATTGTTAATTAATCAGTACCTTCTAACGTTATCTTAGAGTCTGTAATACAGTGAAAAACATACTTAATGTTACAGTTTTTTTATTGTTTTTTTTTTGGTAATCCTACTTAATAATAATTGAAATAAACAAAAAGTGTTCCACCACTAGATTTTTCATATCAACAGTGTTTAGCTCTATTTTTCCATAGAGACCATAGGGAGTACAGTCGTTACAGTCCCTTCTGTAAGGCACAAGCAGCTTTGGTCTAAACGTCATTTCTTTTTTTCTGCTGTATCTCTCAGTCCCTGGACCATGCGAGCCTGAAGACCTGATTGATGGCATTATCTTTGCTGCTAACTACCTGGGCTCCACCCAGCTGTTATCTGAGAGAAACCCCTCCAAGAACATCCGCATGATGCAGGCGCAAGAAGCTGTCAGCAGGGTCAAGGTAGCGAAAAGCGCGCTCACTTAAATGCATCTGCACTTATTCTGACATGCAGAACCATAAATGGCATGGTGGCGGGTTGTTGTTGTGTTAAGTCCTTTAATACAACAGCAATTTAGCCTGCAGGTTTTTTATGCTTTATACTTATTACTTATACCAGGTAACTCATTTCACCAAACGCCAACATTGTGAGAAGATTTCCATGCAAATGCTTTGATGCAAAGTTAACCCCAGACATAAGAGTAATTTAACTCCCCCTTATGGGAACACATGGGTACCTTTTTAAATATTGAACAACCTGTGCAACTATCGACGTGTAAAAACTGACATACTGTAACCAGACCCCCCCACTGAGGGCTGAACGTAGTTGTTCAAGAAGAAGTTGACAAATAAAGTCAGTACGCCGTTTAGCTTTCACCTCTGCAGAAGGTTGCTTAACCATTTGAAAATTCAAGGACAATATTTCTCAAGATTAGGAAGATTAAAGTGGGGTAATTCAGTTTCAATCAGCAGCTTCACCGCTGGATGTCGCATAATCCTATTCACCGTTTCTTGGCATTAAGCTCAGTCGCACGGCCATTATATATGCTTATTTTTATTAGAACAATCTGAAGAAGCATTAGCTTGGTGCACCGAAGCTCTGCTGCAGCTTCCTTAAGCAAGACTGAAGGAAAATGTTTTTGCAGGCGGATTGTGTTGAAATTGTGCAGCTCATTTATGCAGATGCAGTTTGCCTGACATTCACTCAGTAGTTTGATGTAATATTTATGAAGCTTTATCCCCAACCCTACCTTCAAGTCTTTCCTGTCGCCGAACCCCTGCCGACCTGCTCAGAGTTGATGTGGCAGAAAGCCTCCCAACTCTTGTGTTGCATGTGAGCATATGAAACTTTTTTTAAAAATCAAAAAAGGTTCTTCAATCTGGGTATGATACGTTGCGTCTTTCTTGTCCTACATTTGGAACATTTGCATGTAAATATATCTGGTCTTGTTTACAGAAATCTGTTTTGGTAAATGTTATATTACCTCGCTAAAGTATTCATACTGCTTATACTATTTCACATTTTGTGACATGACAACTATAACGAGTCAGCTCCTAACGAGCTGCTAGTCTTTTTAGGTGTTTATATATATATTATACTTTTACACATAAAAAGATACTGAAATATTTGCTTATTCCTTTTTTGTAAAGTTTCACCAGCTGAATCAGTTTTTGTGGTTTTGGAGTTCCTACCAACTCTGACCAATTTTCCTTTTTCACTTTGCCAGTCGTGTGTTCTGGTTAATGTGTTGTGTTAACCTTTAATACCAAAGGTTAGCACATTTGTCAGGAGGATTAATTTTGTTGTCATCTGACCAGTGCCCCTGTCCTTAAAATGGCTTGTTGCAAATGGCAAATTTGACTTCTTATGGCCTTCTGTCAGAACTGTTTGTCTTCTATTCACTTCTTTAAGGGTCAGATTTTTTTAAGGCAAAACTATTAGCATTCGTATTGACATGCTTTTCTCTATTTCTGATGCACCTCCAAAGAGACAGCGCTGCTTCTCTAATAAATATTCTCATTTCTGGTGTGTTTCTGTGGGCGACCACATCTTTATAGGGTTGTAATTGTACAACTCCCTTTCCATTTGGACTTTTCGAGATCTAAAAGCTTGGGAAAAAGGTTTTCTAACCTGACCCTTTCTTTAAATATCTCCTGTTTGCTGGATCTCTTGCTGTTTATGGTGCTTTTTTTGTTCAGTATTCTTCTCTAAAAACCTTTACAGAACACATAGATTATGGCTTTCTGTCTATTTATGCTACGATAACATGACACAAAGGGAAAATCTTTTTAATAATTGCATTTATATCAGGATGTCATTTTAAAGGGACAAAATACAAATGGATACTACATTTTGCAGGTTTCTATTGCTAAACAAATCTTTCTTCCATTTCCCGATTAAGCACTAACTTGAGTTAATCTGGCTCATACAGTTTCTATGAAATACATTCCACTTTGTGGTTTTAACAGAAGGATATTGAAAGTTAATCGTCACTCTTACTAATCTTCACAATTGTTTCTAAATTTGATACTAAATTTGATGCTGATCGTATTATTCCACCTTTGACACTGAGGTGTAAGAGCAGAATGAACTAAAATCTTCTATTTTTTTTCTTAATGTCTCTAACTGGCTTAGAAATGTCATTTTTTAGTATGTATGTTGTTATATTATTTGACCAGAAAAGTAGGTAACATCCTCAGGTGATCAAACCATTTAGAAAGAACTTTGTCACAATTTAGAAGCAGCTCCTATTTATAGATGCTTGTTTTTAATATGCTGTGTTTACAAGAGAAGAAGCAATTATCACCCCGTGTAATTACCGTTTTGATTTGTATCTGATAATCAACTCTGTGTTGTGCAAATGTCTCTCACACACACTCAACACAGTCATGCCTCTTCTGTCTTTGTCACGCTCCATGTTTGTTAGAACAACATGTGGTTTGGGGCTTTACTGTCTTACCCGTATTTTCTTTTTAATCCTCCTTCTTTATGTCCTCCTTCTCTTCCTCCTGTTCTCTGTGCTCCTGTATCTGCTGACCTTGTCCTGTCCCAACGCCCGCCTGCCTTCCTGCCTTACCGCCTGCCTGCCTTCCTGCCAGAGAGTTCAAAAGGCTGCCAAAATCAAGAAAAAGGCGGTGTGTAATAAACAGAGCACAAGGAAGAGCCGCTGGTCACTCTCCTTTCAATTCCACCTTTTGCTTTTACGTCGTACTTTCACTTGTTGTGTCCTCGCTCACATCAGTCTCACAGGCCTTAAAAAAGTGTTGCACAGAACTCAACAGTTTTTGGCCAAGTTCATGTTTTATTCATTCATTCAGTCGAGTGTAAAGGCACTGCTATCTATAGAGCCTTATCCACTAAATATTTTTTTTATACATAACATTATCTGGCTTTATGATGTTGTTTCTGACATTTGCTGGGATTGACCCTATTCCTCTGTCTACAAGTGTAATATTCTCTGGTTACATTACAAACTACTGGCTGGGTTTAGAAATACTTTGTCCAAAAATTCAATTTTACCTTTGCTAGTCTTTAGCTTCTTTCCGTGGTGCATAAAGCTAAATTACCCATCCCATCAGCTTTAACAAGTGGTGGGCTTGCTTAGTTGACCTTTTCAGTTTTTCAAATGCTACATAGGTGGTCAGAGGAGCCCAAAAACAAAGAGTTTAATGCTTAAACCTTGAACTTTGCAGCGTTTAGTTTTTAAATCCATAACATAAAACATTCTGATGGCCTACAAGCTATCAGATGTTCCTTAACTTTAGCCTTTCTATAGTTTTTATAGAATTGACTTAAAATGCGCATGAAACATTGCAATTCTGTAATCTCTTAAAATAATGCAATTCCACCTAATAGGAATTACGGACGTCATTCATCTTTTTGCCAATTTTACAAATATCTGCATACTGTAGATGTGTGACCTTATTGTAAACGTAAAACTTAGTTTTGGAAATACATTTTGAACAAATTGTTTTGTTTGGTCGGCATATCAAAGAAAGAATAGGTTGGTTCCATATTTAGATTATACTACAATTTAGTGAAGAAAGCATTTTGGTAAATATATCATGGGAAATTCTTTTTTTTTTTAAACTACTCAGATTTGCTTTTTTATTGAGGTGAGATATGGAAACACTTCTTTGTTTTGAACAATTTTCGACCAAAGTTCTGAGGAAGCTTGTAAAAAAAATCTGAAAGCTTTTTAGGTTAAACATACATTTTAGTAGATAATTGCAAACACAACATTTACAAAATAATAAAACGAAGTGGTATTAATGAAGCATGATAAACAGAGGCTAAATAAATAACATTTTAGTTTTGCTGGCAAAAAATTATGATAATAAAAAAAAAAACATGAGAACCATATGCAGGTTGATTTTCTCCTCTAAGCCACACTGCTGATAATAAGACTTCAGTTGTTTTTTTACCCTGATTCAGGCACAAATGCTCAACCCATGTTTTCTAAAATAAAATCAGTCTAAAGAATGAGGTTAGATGTAAAAGATGATGTAGCAACATCGGTGAATAACTTTTTCTAACCTGTCCTAGTTTTCTTTACTTGCCTTGTAAAAAAATATAAATAAATAAAAATGAAAATGACAAAGAAGCCACTGTCTCAAACACAGCTTGAAATGTTTAACATTAACGACTACCCTATGCTGAAATTACGTTTACTCCTTTACGTTCACTCCTTTATTGCTCTTCACTAATTTCAAATGCAAAATACAGTCTTGATTAAACTAGAACAAATATAATTTAATGTGTCTGCAGCTAACAGTGATTAGAGGGAAATTTACGCTGAATCGTTCTACTCTCACTGGTGTAACAGCCAGGTGGTGAGGGCTTAGTATTAAGCGGTTTCTAGTTTTCCGCTTCAGCTCGACATCCTGGTGCCAGGACAGCTGATCTGAGCAGGCATCGCTGCCAAAATGCTTCCCTTTTTCCTGTCACTTACTCATCACCCTTACACTCATACACCTGTCCATCTGACAAGCATCTCTCCAACTGCAGACACAAACATGCGTGTCTGCAAGGATCGTGAACACTTAAAATCGAAACTCTTGTGTTTCTATGTTCCCGCAGAATGCCGAAGGAGACGCTCAGACTCTAACTGAGGTCGATCTGTTTATTTCTACTCAGAGAATCAAAGTCCTCAATGCAGACACACAAGTAAGTATTCCTGAGTTGCTTTCAAATAAGGTGGCTTAGCCACTGCTGCCAGCTACATCTTATGAAACCACGGCTTTGATTTGTCTAATCTCAAGACGTCATATTCAGAATTCCCCTTGGAATCATGTGAAATTAATATCATTTTAGAGTTTTTGGAAAAGTGAAATTTAAATTATCCTCCAGGTTCCTCATTTGAGTTGTTCTGAAATTTTGCAGATTATTTTTCTGTCTGTTAGCCAGGCATCAATCAGCCTGGCAACAAAACACCTGCTTTTCTAAGACCCGAGCAAAAGTGAAAAAGGAATTACATGGAAGCCGCAGATGATTCATTTGCAGTACTTAGGCCCTATATTTGGTTTGGCTGTCAGAATTTGAGTGTGGGAAGCCTCGTGGTAAAATATTAAAAAGAAAAATAACGTACTGTAATGCGGTGTCAGTCTTTCTCCCTTTTCCCATCTGGTTGCCTCTGGTTCTGACAATTCTGCAAAATCAATTCAGTCTAAAAAAGTAAGCATATTCTGGGGTTAAAAGCTTTATGCCCCCTACAATGGGTGGTTCCCAATATGGAATCATTTTTAGAACCAAAAATGGGCTGAAAAAAAAAAGATCCATTAAATTACTAATAAAACTTTCACAGAGTTAATAAAATGAACTTCAGTGTGTTATTATAAAACCTGAACAATTATGACCTTCTCAAACAACACACATTTTCTGACATCTGTTTCTTCTCCAAACTATTATTGGATTAAAGTCTAGCTCCTCGTGCTATCTACTTTATCACCAGAGTCTATTATTAGGCTGGGTAAGCAAATATCTTTAGACTATTAGAATAGACACTAGGTATTTGTTTTGTTTGGTGCAAGATGATACACAAGATGAGCACAATCTGTAAATACTCTAATTTAGAGCAGAAAGTAATTGAGCTGTTATCTGTTTATACAGCTTTATAAATAAATCCCAAGCAGAGGTATTCTAATTGTATGAATAAGGAAACTTGGAGGACAATGCCTAAATATAATATCATATTTTTATGTTATATATGAAATCATTGATTGAGTGAATGATTTGGAATATTGATTATGTTACAATCAGTTCAGTATTTGAGTTTAACTTGTGATTTGTGATATTTGGTTGGTGTCCCCACAGGAAACAATGATGGACAACGCACTGCGCACCATCTCCTACATTGCTGACATCGGGAACATTGTTGTGCTGATGGCAAGGAGGCGGATGCCCCGAACTGCCTCCCAGGACTGTATTGAGACTACACCTGGGGCGCCTGAGGCAAAGAAGCAATACAAGATGATATGTCATGTCTTTGAATCTGAAGATGTAAGTGACTAAATAACTAAAATCAGTCCAAATTTTAGGAAACGTTAGTCATTCCGGGACAGATCTTTCCAAATGTTGTGTTTCTATCACTCCATGATCCCACTTGAAACATAATTTAATGTTATTCGGGTTTTTTTTGTTTGTTTGTTTTTTGCCAAGCTTTGTTTTATAACATGATTTGGTTTCTTTAGTCTGATGAACAGCGTTCCATTTCCTATTAAATCCCATTTCACTGTGAGTTGTTATGAAACCAATTTTGGCACCTCACATTACCTGATCAGAGGAACCCATTGATTTGCATTAAAAGGAACTGGCTGGTCCCTTTTGATTTTTTTAAATTTATTTATTTTCACCCCATGGAGCCGCTGCTTGCCTAGTTGAAGCAGTTTCAGGAAGACTTGGCAACGGTAACAATGTTGCACTAAGGAGCCAGCAGCTCTGGTTTTCTCTGCCAAGTGGTATAAAGGCTTCACTCCAATCTGTACCCTCTTCATGCAATTTTGTTGCCAGAGTTTTAATGGAAGTATTCAGCGACTCATCCATCAGTTTAGAAACTGTTTCTGCTGTTGTAGCTTCATTGCCTGCAGGCACCATTTCCTGTTTGGGACTTTTTATCTTGTTTTGTGTGCAAAACTGATTCTACTGAAGCAGTCTATAGCCTAAATCTTCACGAAATCGTCATTTGGTTTGTAATTGCAAGCCTAAAGGAGAATCTGCGGTTTCTGTTTTGCATAGTTAAAGAATTACTTTAAGTTTTAGCCAGTTTAACTTACTATATATTCCTCTCAGCTCTTCTCCTTATTGCCTCATCTCCTGTTCAGCAAATTTTATGTTTTAGATTAAATCCAAAAGTCAATTTAAATATAAATCAAAACCAATAACCTCCAGGGGTGAAAGTGGTTTTAAATTATTGGCGATACTCAGGGGCAGAGCTCGGGGTTGGTGGGGGAGTGGATCCCATTGAGATCTCTCTCTCACACAGCAAAGTCCAAACTCAAACAAAAAATGTATCAGTATTTTACTTTACTGTATCTGTATAAGGAAAAAGTCATAATCACTTGATAATGTAGAATATATATTTTTCCCATTTTTAAAGATCTGCCATGTCTGAAACAAAGAAACCATATTCTGATGCATTGTAAAATTCTGCTAGGACACCCAAGCACCAGACATACCTTCTGCTCCGAACACTGATTTATTCATTTATTAATACCAGGGCAGCTCACACAGCATAATAAAGCCAACACTTTTAGCCTTTCATCAACAATTCCCTCCCTCCAAAAAGCGCCCAACATTCCTTGCAAGTCAAAAACACTTAATTTCAGAGAACAGTAACAGTGCAACAGCACAAATAAACACCTAATATTAATCCATAACAGATCATTACAGTATATACTTAAAAATTCAAACAAGTGTTTGTTTTAACGTGGTTATATGAAATCTTTAAACTACAACAATAAGACAAAACATCCAAATCAAACCTGATTAATATTCCAACATCAGTAGAGCATAAATTTATAACAACAGATAATCATGAGCAAAACTCTAAGTGGATCTATTCCTCATCGAAAAAGCAAAAAGATTTTCCACAAAGGCCTAAAGTAGCTCTCCTCTGTGGATTGTTGGCCTGCCATGCCACTTGTCTTACTGAAACTGCACTGCTAAGTGTGCAATCATGTTTACGTGCACAAACATATTTTGTGCTTGCATGAGAAGGGATCTAGAATAATTTTTTTTTAGGTTTTTTTTTCACAGTTTGTGCATCTCTGATAGCAGAGCATAGCAGAAATATGTGCGTAAAACTCAGTTCCTCTCTGAATAAGAGTTACAATTCACATTTTAGCACTAAATATACACATTAGATGTATTAGCACTAGCAGCAGCAACCAATCAGGCTTGCCAATCAGAAGAGATATTGTTGGGTTGCAATTTAGAGGGCAAAGGCGATGAGGTTTCTGATCATTTTCTTCACCTGAAAACTGTACATGTACCAAAAATGCTCAGTTTCATTGTTCAGCTGAGGATTTTAAAGTTGCTTTTAAATTCCTAGGTGGGACTTTTAGATGCAAAAGTTTACAGGTGTTTACAAATGAAATCTTTCACAGTCGGTTGGAAACACCTTTAAATAAATTGAATTGTCATTTTAGGGTTAAGAGCTTGATTCCAGGCTCTTTTTCGTGACATGATGCCTTTTCACCCTGAACTTCAGCTTGTTCAAAATCTTCATCAGCTGTTTTCCTAATTTTCTGGGGTAACTTTTCGTCCTCAGTTTCCCTGTCTTTTTTTTTGAACAAAGAAGTTATTTTTCTCTGCATTGTTGTCAAGTTTTGATTTTGTCTTAATGAAAATTTTGACAGTTCTGTTGTTTTCGCTGTAATATCTAAACCTGTAGATGAGTGTTTTATTGTTTGTCCTGTCCCAAAGAAAGCGGCGTTGTTTTATGTCTATTTTACACAGGTGGTGCACCTGTGTAAAACCTCTCAGTCCATTCAATCGAACGCACCAATCTCCTTGACAACCGCTCTGTGTCGGATTGAAAGGCGCATGCGCTCTCGTGTAGTGCAAGTGAAATTTCTCATTGACGGCGTTCTAGTACTGCGTACCAGCGCACAATCTTTAAGTGGTACGGAGTACCGGACCGTTCCGGCCCACTTTCACCCCTGATAACCTCTAAAGTCTGGCTGTACAACACAAAACGCAACACACAGCCTGCATACAGACAACTGTCTGTTATGACATAGATGAATTTTTAACACTGGGGATCGAAGGCTTGTATAAAACAATGCATTATGTTTAAGTTTGCGAACCACTGACTGAACAAAAAGGAAAGACAGTTCATAATGTTCCTGCAATACTTACATATTTGCAATGTGGAGTGAATGCAAGGTGAAAGATAAAGATGTGGACGCTGACTTTGTGTTCTGTGTCGGTCTTGTTTGGCTGACATTTGATAGAGTTTTGTAGTAGATAATATTGTAATTTTAAAGAAAATTAACTTCACTTACCCTCAATCTTCCACAGCGATGTCTTGCTTAAATTTGTCTCCTTCCAACTAAGGAGCATTTATAAGTAAATGTCACATTTCAATGAGAACAAATAGCTTAGGAGAGTAAAAATCAATTTATTTTATGGAAATATATTCTTGGCAGACCCAAGGGACTGTGCTGCCCCTGAATGATTTTCAACCTGCTGCAAGCTATTTTTATGTGCAACAAAAATAAATAACCAAGCCAAAACTATGTTGTTTTTAAAAGATTTTCTGTTATTTTCTTTCTGTTATCAGGCCCAGCTCATTGCTCAGTCCATTGGTCAGGCATTCAGTGTGGCCTACCAGGAGTTTCTGAGAGCCAACGGTATCAACCCAGAGGACCTCAGTCAGAAGGAGTACAGTGATATCATCAACACCCAGGAAATGTACAATGATGACCTCATTCACTTCTCCAACTCTGAAAACTGCAAGGAGGTCGGTCTGCATGAAAGATATTAAAAAAATTCTCCAGGTGCTTTTATCTGTGTCAATGCTGACAACAAAAACAACAGAGAAATACTTTTTGAAAGTATACCAGAGATCCCTATCATGCTTAGGGGTATTTAGAGGAAACAGCTCTTTCGCAGTTGTTAACTAATTTGACACATAAACCGGCAGATGTTATTGCAAAAATTCTGTCAGAGCATGTCAGCTCTTTCCACTCAAACATTTCCGCCTCCCTGTCCTGGAGGCTGTAGGAGATTTAGAAGCCATGAAGAATCTCAGTTTAAGACTGAAGTGGCACTCAAGCTATGAAAGAGGTACATGAGTAATTAGCAATGATGGGAAACTGGGAGATCTTTAAGAAGTATAGCTTTATAGTCATCCTGAATGTGCCAGGAATAAGTTATTGTCTTAGTGCGTTGTGTTTATGCTGGGAGTTTCTGACAATTGAAAGATGCGGAACAGGAATGAACAGAGAGCAGAATAAAAGAATGAAAAGAATAAAAGAAAAAGATGTACAGAGATGACATTTATTAACGAAGTAGAAAACGCAAATCCATGTAATTGTAATATTAGTATTTAGCTACTGAATATTTAGCTGATGGAATACAAACGTCCATACAAATTTCTGTTGGAACCTTACAGGGTAAAAATCAAATAATCAATCAATTGTAACTTAGCATTTTTCGTAAGCAAAATTTACATTTAACAAAAACTCAAAGTGCAATATTGGTAAACATTTGAATAATTGCTCAATAAAAATGATATCAACCAATAAAAAAAAGCAATTATTTCATGAGCATGAGAATACTTCAGGTAGAAAAATATATAACGGAATATGAAACCTTTAAATAGTTGTTAATTTTTGGTGATAAATATTTGTGTAGGCAAACAGGATCAAACATGGGAAATGATACAGAAAGATTTGTTCTCTTTTGAAGGTTTCAGTGAGCAAAGTGGCTTACATTAACCCTAAAAGTATGCCTGGAGCCACTAGGACTCTTTCGTTCAACCTGATGGCGTTTGAGAAGAACTGAAGAGAAGAATGGGCAACATAGCCTAAAGATAGGAGGCCCTAACTTTGTGGCATCATATTAAAAAAAAGACTGTAGGCTATAAATACTGCCAAATGTGGATCAAAAGTATTGAGCTGTGAATTATCCCATAAACATGCTTTCTTGGTTTACAATTTTTAAAAATATCTGCAAAAATTTCAAATTTCCATTTTCTCTAGTTTTATAAATTGAATATTTGTGTGAATGATTTTGGAAATAGTCCCAACCAAAAAGAAAAATGCTGAAAAATTGAAGTGCTGTGAATCATCAAACCTTTACAACAAAAAAATATTTATATTAAAAAACTATTTTGAGTCAAGTTCATAAATTGTTTCTAAAAGTGAAAAAAAAATGCTTTCTTGAAATAATAACTAATTACATGAAAGTATGGTTTATTAAATCTCCTGATAGCCTGCTAGGAATGTGTATGCACTGCAGTGGAGAGAAGATGAAATGAGAGACTTTTTTTATCCTACTACTGTATATTTTTATTTAATATTAACATCATATTGTTTAACTTGGTATGAAAAAACCTTAAACTCTCCAAACTCTTCTAAAAAATCCTTGCAGACAGCAGAGACCAGCACAATTTAAAGTACTCCAACATGTTTAGGAGATCAAAGTGCGTCGCTACATCATTGCAGCATTTCTATAAATCCAATGTTTCAGGGCCATGATTTGCAACCTTGCCAGCAACGGTCTTATGTAACCAGAAATGATAATCCTCTGCAACATAAACAGTATTGCTAAATCGTCGACGGCTTATTATTAAGGTCCGTCATTTCAACTCTAAGCTGCAGGAATGTTGTTTTATGAAAAGCCTCAGCTCTAATTTCCTGACTTTGGGTTTGAAAATATCGATAGTCCGTTGTTGTGTACAGTAAGGATTTATCACATTGTTAACAAAGTGAAGCTCAGGTAGCTCCTGCACATTTAAGAAGATTAGGGAAGAAAAAAAGAAGGCCGCTATCATCAGTTTCACACAAGTAACTCAAGTCTATGATTTATGGCGGATGTGAGTGTATGTTCCCAACGAAGCCTAAGAAATTACCAACAAAAGTGTCCTTTCACAGCTGGTGTTGGAGAAGAGCAAAGGAGAGATCCTGGGCGTGGTTATAGTGGAGTCCGGCTGGGGTTCTATCCTGCCAACTGTTATCTTAGCCAACATGATGAATGTTGGTCCAGCAGCTCGCTCTGGTAAGCTCAGCATCGGAGACCAGATCATGTCCATCAACAACACCAGCCTCGTGGGGCTGCCGCTCGCCACCTGTCAGGGAATCATTAAGGTGCAATACAACTCTTTAAAGCATCTTTTTGTCATAAATAGGCCTTCAAGCAAATAAATTAACTTTCATGTTTGCCCTGCTTCTTGGCTGAAGGGCTTGAAAAACCAGGTCCAGGTGAAAATGAACATAGTCAGCTGCCCTCCGGTTACAACAGTTCTCATTAAGAGACCTGACTTGAAGTATCAGCTGGGTTTCAGCGTCCAGAACGGCATAGTAAGTATTCATATAGTTTATTTTTTTACTGCAGAGAGAAGGATGCTCACAGTGTGTGCATTTATGTTCATTACTGAGGATGGGTCTGCTGTTGGTCATCTCACCTTTTATATTTGATTCATCCCAGAAACACAACCAGTTTTGCGATGAAAACTTCTGTTTCATGTGATTTTCTTTTACTTAGTTTTTTTTCCTTCTGTGTGTTTTACCCTGCAGATCTGCAGCCTGATGCGAGGAGGCATTGCTGAGCGAGGCGGGGTCCGTGTGGGTCACAGGATTATAGAGATCAACGGCCAGAGTGTGGTGGCCACAGCACATGAGAAGATTGTTCAGGCGCTCTCCAACTCAGTCGGCGAGGTTAAACCGACACACACGCGCGAACACGTGCTGAAAAGAGTTATAACTTACACATTCAGTTTTAAAAAATCACAATTATATTGTAATTTTAGCTGCTTTGGTGGCTATTGAAAATATATCTCATTAGAATATTCTATGCTAATGAAGAGTCTACAAGACACCAGATTAGATATAGAGAGCCCTAAAGGGCCACAATTCCTAAACAAACAATCGGTTAAATGAATATTCAGTCTTCAAAAAGAGATAGAGTTGAGATTCCTGACTAAACTGACTGAAAGCTTTTTATATCTATTGATTTATTGATTTGATGCAAATTTGGATGCAGGAAATAGACAACCAACGATGTTGATCACTTACAATAGAACAACTTTGGTAACATTGAACAGACTTTATATATATCATGTTTTTAGAAAACGTACTTCACAGTACTGCTGTGTTCTCCCAATGGCACACCTTCATGCGCACACACACAAATCAATGGGAAACTTGGAGTTAATACAGCAGTGGGTAACGTTTATAATCTGCCTTGCCCAAGGGCACATTGCCATGTGAGAGGGGGAAGCTGGAATCGAAGCTTCAACTTTGGATAATGAGTGGTTGACTGAACGTCAATGGGTGAAATCTACGGCTGGACCTACTGTAATTCAACCACAAATGGAACTTTGCTGTTGTTGTTTTATTACATAACTAAAACAAAAACAAAAAAGAAAAGTGTGTTCAAAACAATTGGTTGCATAATGATTGGCTTGCCATAGAACATCTAAAATACCTGAACTGTTGATGGTAAAGTTTGTATTCCATTATATACTGTAAATGAGGTGAAGTCAAGAGGATTATTTAAAATGTTCAAAAAAGATTTTTCCGCAGAAAATAGATAATACAAAAGTATAAAGAAAAGCATATCAGTTTATTCTGTAAAGAAGCTTTCTGAAAGTTGTACTTAAAAGGTTAAGTTCATGTGTCTCTCTGCGGTTAACCTTTCTCAAAAACATCGTTATAGACTACACATTCATTTATTTTAGTTCTCATAACTATTCAGGCTAAATGAATCTTCCATAATTTGTCATTTTGTGATATTTGATCAAAACAAACTGACTCTATGTCACAGGATTACTATTAATTGGTGTTATATATATGTGCAGATTACAGAAATTTACTTTAAACCACATACTGTCAAAGGAGGTCTTTGCATTATTTCTACTGTATTTCCCTTTTCCCTCCAGATCCACATGAAGACAATGCCGGCGGCCATGTTCCGGCTTCTGACAGGACAAGAAACGCCCATGTACATATAAGTCGAGAAGACTCCTGTCTACACAGGACAGAAGAAGGTTTATTTGTCTTCGAGCATAAACAACTAGCAATTTAGACACCAGGAGGACGATCATGCCTCTTCACTGACTCCGTTTCCCCCTTTTCTTTCAAACAATTTGAGCTCCAGACTTTAATCCTTCATCATCTCTCACTTGTCTGTGATTAACATGCAACCGCTATCCAACTACAGATTTTATTTCATCCATCTGCCCAGCTGAAGAGGCCGCATGTGGGTTTCTTTGACTGTTGTTTATTTATTTGTCCTGTGCCACGGTTTATTTTTTGAAACCCATTAATGCAATATTATTGTCCTAATCTTTTTGTATGGTTCTGCTGTTAATTTATTTCACATGTAAATACGCACTTTGCTAATTTTGCAAGGAAAGGCGACCATCGTCGGCACAGCGGAGCCTCGTCTGCACTGTAAATACTTCCAAAGATGGCGGCAAAGGCACAAAAACATCTGAGATATCATGTTGGTTTCCTGTGACAAGAGTGACAACTGATGTGTTTGAATATACCGAGCTAATGTACTGTACATGTGAATCAAACCAATGCTCGCAGCAGGGGTTTATGGGAGAAATGCCATATGTTGTTTAATATCAAGGCAATACAAAATTCAACCTCTAAAAACAAGCCTTTTTTTAAAGTACATGTTCACCAACAAAAAAAGGTGAAACTGCATTCATTCTGCTTTAGATATCAGGTTACATGTTCCAATATTGTTGTTTCATTTCCAAACTCACCTCCTGCTTATCTTTGGAGTTCTGACTCAAGCTCATGCTTACTAATGACTGGACTGTGAATGTAAATGTGTTATGTGAGCCGTCTCATTGCCATCCGCAGTATTAGAATGTCTGTACATACAAATAAAAACTGTTGTGCTCATGTGAAGGAAGAAAACGCACAGGCTTAGTCTCAGCAAACATCCACCGGACTTTATGTTGGACTCCAGGCTTCCAGAAATCGAGCAAAGCTCGGCAAAGATCTGAGTTACTCGCCGCAACTGGGGAAAAAATATATATTAACTTTTCATGTAGTAAGTTTATCAACACATTCTAGTAAATTTGATCTGTGTGGACATTATCTGTGTGCATGCCTTGTAAAATTTGTTTTTCATGTCATTGTGGCAAGATAATAAAATGCTGAGCTAAACCTGGATTCTATTTGACTGAATTTATTTTTTATTTGAACAAAATAAAAATCCTTGCAATAATAAAAATTCGACTAACTCATTAATAAAATGTATTATAAAGCTACTTGGTCAAGACCTTGATGAGGCTCATAACCTAAATCCCTAACCCCTAATAAATAAAATATATTTTCATATTCTGTTGTCAACATGGATTTGTTCTACTGAATGGGTTTGTCTATGCACCTAGTTTTGTACTGAGTTCCATCATAATTTGTGTAGCTTGGAAATGCTGAAAACACCTCCTTACAAAATATTAAATAGGTTCTAGGTGAAAGAAAACTAACTCTTGTGATTGAAACTCTAAAATAAAGATATTTAGCTGAAAAGAAAAAGTCAAAGCAACTGAAGAAAGCCAAGTGGGGGTTGGAGGTTTAATCACGATTAATTTCAGTTAAAGAATATTCTTTTAATTTTATCAAATGTGTCTCTTCCTAGTCAAAGTAATACTAAGGGTTTAAGTGGACTCCAAACCAAACTATTGATAGAATCTAAATTTGCTGGAACCCAATTGTATAAATAAAGGACTGGCAAATTAGCATCCAGATTTTTTTACATTGTTTTAATCAGCTGTCATATTAAATCATATTACACCTGGTTGGATAATTTATGCATACTGTTTTGCTACCTGATCCCCAACTATGTCAAGTGCTGACTTGTGAATCATGTGTGCTGAAGTACATAGATTATATATTAAAACTGTATTTGTATCTGTGCAAGAGCATACGCTTTTATTTATTGTTTGTCAACTGATTCCCTAAATTTTTATGGTGCGCAGTCAGAGCTTCACACTACAGGCATTATGAAAGAACAGGCACATAAAAAAATGTGGTTCCAAGGATTACTGATAAATATGCATATATGAATAAAAATAAGAGTCTACATTGAAAGCTGCTTTTTATTATGGGTTTTCTTCGTTTCATAATTTGTCAGTCCTATAAAAGTCTTTTAAAATGTCTTACAGCTTTAAACCAACAAAAAAAAATAGTCTAATAGTCTTAGTTTATTCCACTTAAAAGTTCAAGCAGTTTAAACAGACCAACGTAAACACAGTACAAATTAGCAGCTGGCAATTCCTTGTAGAGTTGTTGTCTTATCAAACTATTTTAAACCGCAGATGCCCCCTAATGCTCAAACATTGGTACTGCAAGTTATGCAGGAAAAATAGAAGAAAGGTGGCCCCTTTATTTTACATTTATCCTTAAAACACATTTTTATTCCACAATTGCATATCACACATTCTAAATCACATGTATGGATACAGCTGTCTGAACCCTGAGCAATAATGCCTAATCAGTACCATCTGAAGACAAAGCTCAGATAAACAGCTTCTAGCTCTCTTTCACAGTGCTGCGATTAATGAGTGTTCCTTTGGAGTTCTATTGTTGTTATCTTTCTGAGGCCAGAGTCCTCCTAACGCCTGTCATGCTGAGGCGATCCTAGTAGATCTGTTTTGCTTCGATGCGGAGGGTCGGGTCAAGGGTTCTGGTCGTTTTTGTCACACTTTAACATGACCTTTATCCCGAGCCCCTGACTCGTGGTCTCAAAGGCCTTAACTGCCTCCTCCAGTGGAAAGCGGTGGGTCACAAGAGGCTTCACGTTCACTTTGCCTGACGACAACATGGCGATAGCCATCGGCCAGCTGCAACAAAACCACATTCTCTCTGACACCAATTAAAAGACTCGGCACAAAGATGCACCAATTGTTTCTGGAAAATACGTTAAAGTTTACAGAACAAGAAAAGCAAAAGATCTTTACTTACGTGTTGCAGTAGCGGAAGACCCCTCTGATATCAACTTCTCTCACAGCAGCATTGACAAGGGGAACCGTAGTCATTGGAGCACCAAGACCCACCAGCATCACCACACCTCCTGAACTTGTTGCCTGATAGGAAATCCAGTAAAGCTTGAATTATTTGGTGAGAATGGTAATACTGAGGTTGTTTGGTATTTATAGCTCAAACCGGAGCATATAAAGTTGGATAATAGACAGTGGAGAAGAGATTTCACATCGTAGTTAGACGAGATGTGAGTATTGGATATATGAACCTCTAACAGCAGTTTTACATTTATCAAACTTTATCTTCAACATTAAACCTAATGGTTAATTTCTAATATAGACTTACATTCGAATATGATCTTCTCTCAACACAAATGGTCAGTTTTGCCTTATCGGTCAGGAAAAGGTTTGCACTATTTCTTCTAAAAATGTATATTATGTGAACCTGTTGTTATAATTTATGATTTTACAGGGTTATTTACATAAAGAGCAGTCTGAATGCAGCTCTCCACTCCTGTGCATTCAATGGTGATTTGTGGCTGAGCTCCCAGGATATCCTCGACTTTCTTTGCCAGCTGTTGCGGCCCATCATCCTTCTTCACCGTCAGCTGGAAGTCTGCACCTAGTTCTTTGGCCATGCCAAGGCGCTCTGCAAAAAGATCTAAACACAGCCGCAAATGTTCAAAAAGAAGTTCTGAAAGATTTGTTTTTTTTAACCATTTTTATGAAATGTGCTGGGTCATTTCTAGTTGTTTTTACCAGTGATGATGACTTTTGAGGCCCCCATTGCCTTGGCTACAAGCAAACTAACTAATCCAATCGGTCCTGTAGGAAAGGAGACATCCTGATGAGGCTAAATCAATACTCTGTTCTCTTGAGATTTCAGAGGTTGCAACATGCCAAAATGTTCATAAGGTTTTACAAGAAAAGAATAATGAAAGTTGCAACCAGGTGTTCACGAAAGTGGTCCTCTAAATCTGACTCCGTTACTACACTTCGGTCAGGAAAAAAGGGTTGAATTTCCATCAATATCTGAATCTGAAGGAGTTTTAATTAATTATTAAAAAAATTTATATGAGTCAATATTTTAGCATATAACATACAGGAAAAGTTTAATCTGATATAAAGTCAAATACTGAGAAAAAAAAAGAAAATAGTTTGTTGCATACCCTGGGTGTCGTAATAAGATTCCTAAACTAAAAAGGCCTGTTGGGACAGTCAGTTTGCTCCACTCTGCATTCCACTGGAGTTTCTCATCAGTGGAATTTTACTCGACAATTAAGCGAGTTCAATGGTCCTTGCTCAATGTTACCTGCACCGCAGATGAGCACCGTGCTGCCGAGGGTGACGCCGGCCCGGCGACAGGCATGAATCCCGACGGAGAGAGGTTCGATGAGCGCCCCCTCCTCAAATGTAACATTATCAGGCAACCTGTGCAAGCACAAAACGTCAGATAAAAGGGGAAAGCATGTGCAGAGATTAGGCAACAGAGTGACCTACTGGTCAGTTATGGGGTAATCTCTGAAGCAAGGTTTTGTAACAATGAAGAAGCAAGTACTTGTAGCAGAAGTTGGCGTTGTGTGTGTAAAATCTGCTAAGGTTTCCATCATCGGGTGGCGTGGCACAAAAAAAAATGGTTGGCGACAAGTTATACTGTCCTCTCTTGAAGAACTCGTCCATCTCGCGGGGAACGCCGGGCTCAATTGCCACCCTATCACCTGGAAAGTTACAATTTCACCTTCACTGTAGCTATCGATGTGTGAATAGATTACAGTGCTACAAAAGATAAAGCTGCTAATTTAGGAGTAAAAGTTTTATAAATTGTCAAAGGGGTCATAAATGTTTATCTTTAAAAAGGCATGAACAAAAAACAGTGTTAAATAAGAATGTCAAATAAGTTGTTTTCTTAGCTGATATGCAATGCGTTTATGTCATGATTGACGTTCACGTAGTTTTACCTGGTTTAAGGTGTGTGACCGCTGATCCGACCTTCACCACTCGCCCTGCAGCTTCGTGGCCCAGCACCATTGGTTTTTTGAGCACAAAGTCCCCGATTCGGCCATTTTGCCAATAGTGAACATCTGATCCACAGATTCCCACTGAGTGCATCTGGAGCAATACCTCTAAATATAATAATAAGACAAGAATGTCTAACAAGCGGAGGACACATTCTTTCTTTGAGCCAGAAGCGATTCAAGAGTCATTCGAAACCAGATCTCTTCATATTATTAACTACAATTTTGATTGATCTATACTGCAATACAGTCATAATTTAGAACAAAAGAAGCTTAGATTTTAGGTCAGACCCTAAACAAAAAACAAGACATGAATGACTAACGAGGGTAGGAAACATTCTTTCTCTGT
The DNA here is from genome assembly GCA_032876305.1 of Orestias chungarensis. NCBI lineage: Eukaryota > Metazoa > Chordata > Actinopteri > Cyprinodontiformes > Cyprinodontidae > Orestias > Orestias chungarensis. Next base: position 1,473,868 of record JAVLVB010000047.1, read on the forward strand.
AAACAAAAAAGCACCTTAGATTTATTTGATACCAGATCTCTGCATATTCTATAACATAGTTTTGATTGATCAATTGTGTAATCCAATCCAATAATCTAGAACAAATAAAATACATAATTTTTGGGTCAGACTTGCAAGTTTTATAAAATTAGACATTAATATCATTAAGTTTAGGCTTAAAATATGACCATACATGATAAACAGAGTGAATCAGTATATTCAGGGAGCTTTAATGGGTTTTATCTTTCAACATTACCTAGATTATTGCACGGTATTAACCCTGCTACATCTATATGAACACATATTTAAATCCTCACATCTGAGCGCATTTACAGACAGCATTTAAAAGAATGTGCTCTTTTTTTTTTACCATTAGCTCCTGGCTCAGGGATTGGACGGTTTTCCTGTTAAAAGACACAACGCGCTGCAGATTAGTTTGCACAACTTTGCAGCTGGAGAGTTTTTCGGCTGAAAAATCTTCGTGTTCGGGTTTCTTACAAGCCTCAGGTCCCCTTTAGCGTGCAACACCACGGACAAATTATCTTGAGCCATGACAGAATCAGCGCCGAGATGTCGACGGCGTGGAAAAACAAGGAGAGCTCACACTCACAGCAAAAGCTCACTGCGTTTTCTACTACTACTTCTACTACTACATAGAATTTAATGGCGGTAAGGAACTTTTGGTGCGCATTACCGCCACCTACTGGAATGGAGTGTGGGTCAAAATGCTATTATTATTATTGCTGTCTGTCTTATTTGATTTGCTGCTCCTTCCCTGTACCTTCATAAATAAACAAAAAAATACATAAAATAAAAAAAAACACAATAATATTTTTTTTTTATTCCATAACTTCCTGTATCTTTTTGTAACAAGTGTATTATGTTAAATGTTTCTTTGTTTCTTCTAAACTCCTCAATCATGCTTTTTCTCTGTTGCTCATATTTTTTTAATATTAAAATTACATGTTCTATTGTTTCTGCTACTCCACAATAATTACAATTTCCAGTTTCGTGTTTCTTTATTTTAAATAGTGAGCTGTTAAATCCAGTGTGTCCCAATCTCAATCTTGTTTTTAATCTTTCTTCATTTCTATTTCTACTTGTTGCTCTCATTTCTCCCACTGTCCTTTGAATATTATAAAACCATCTTCCTTTTTTTCTTCATTCCATTCCTTCTGCCACCTTTCCTTTAGTTTTTGTTTGACCATACTTACTAGTCATTATTGTAAAGTTGATTTGTCCTGTTGTTGCTCTTTTTGCTGCCCTGTCTGCTGCCTCATTTCCCTCCACCCCGATGTGTTTTTTCCTCTTTTCCATATTGCACCATCATCTGCAAAAATTGAGCAACCCATTCCCTTCTCAAGCTCATCAAAAACATCATTAATCGTCACAGAAAACAATAAATGAGTAAATATGCTTCCTTGTGCTAGATTTTCAACGTCATATTTTTTTGAATCTTCTTTTCCTATCTTATCTTGTATCTTTCAATTTGACAAAATGTTTTGAATCCACCTAAATGTATGGTCTATAATTTTCTGGTTTACTATGATCTTTTCCTGGTTTTGCTATGGCTATTATTACTGACTCTTTCCAGTTCTGTGGTAGCTCTCCTTCTTCCTAGATTTTATTGTATAGCTCTAAGATGATTTCTTTTAATTGTTCGCTGAGATGATCTTTCATTAGATACCAGATTTGATCTTTTCCCGGTGCTGTTTTCTTTGTTTTTCTGAGAGCTCTGTTTAATTCTTCTATAATGAATCATGTATTTAGTAAATTATCATTTTCTTCACTTTTTTCTTGTAAATATTTATATTTTAGTTTTGTTGCTTCACTCCCTTTCTTCCCCTCCTCACTAATATTGTTTGAGCTATGTATTTTACTAAAGGTGTCAGCTAATATTTCAGCTTTATTTTTATCTTGAATTTTGGGTCCTTCATCACTATTTAATATTGGATACCCATACCCTTTTTTTATTCCATTCATATTTTTTTAATCATTTTCCATATTTTTTCAATTGTTGTCTCTTTTCCTATTGTATTACAAAAATTTCTCCAATAGACTTTATTTGCTTCCTTAATCGTCCTTCTTACTGTTGCTTGGTTTCTTTTGTAATCAATGAAATTCTGGTGCTTTATTTCTTGATTTGATAATTTGATTACACTCATTGTTCCACCATGGTACCATCTTTCCTTGGTGTCTTCCTCCTCTTTTTAACTGATTGTTCTGTTGCCTCTAGTATAATATCACAGATATTTAAATTTATGTTCACATCTGCCTCCATATCTACCTTTTGTAATTTTTGATCACTAATATATCTAAATTTATTCCAATCTGCTTTATTAAAGTTCCATGACTTGCATCCTTCTACTATGTTACTGTCTGGTTTTATGACTGTTTTAATTTTAATAGGGTAATGATCACTACCATTAGTTGTATTTTTGTCAATATCTCATTCACAACTAAGAGCTAATGAGTTTGAAACTACTGTTAGATCTATGACTGATTCTGTTCCTGTTCTTATATTGATTCTAGTTCCTCTACAGTCATTAATACAAACTAGGTTTTTAATTTCCATAATTTCTTCAAGTTCCTGACCATTTTTATCATTAATTTTGCCCCACAGTGTACTATTAGCATAACAATCCCCACACCATATTATCTTTCCTTCTAAATAACCCATTAATTCAACCATTGACTCTAGATATATATATATTTTTATATAGATATATTTTTACATGGATTATAAAAATTTGTTATCGTATATTTTTCATGTTTTCCCCATATTTCAATTACTATATATTCTAAATATATTCCTTTCCTTAATATTTGATTTTGTATTCCTTGTTTTATAAATATTACACACCCTCCTCCATTTCCCTGTGGTCTATCCCTTCTTATGCTATCATACCCTTTAATAACAAAGTCTAATGTTGATTTTAACCATGTTTCTTGAATACATATTATATCTGATTTTTCTACTAAATTTATCTACATATCTCTAAATTCTTGTCCATCTGCTATAAGGCTTCTGGCATTCCATTGTAATATTAACATGTAGGTTTATCACCTGCTGTTCCTGCTTTCCCGTCTATTTCCCAAAAATCTTTCTGCTCCCCTTGCAATTATTTTAATCTTGTCTTCTGTGTTTAGCTTGATCTGTGAAGTTGATGACATATGCTATGAATAAAACGAGTTTCTCTACAGATACCATGATGTTTTCCTCTGTTTGCCTTCTGGTTTGTTGTGGAGTTCGTTTCTCTGTCTGACCTGATTCCATTTTTCTTTGACCATTAACACTCTTAACTGCTTCTGGATAACTTATATTTTTAGACATTTTGACTTGTTGAAATTCTACAGCCTTCTTCCTCACCTCACATTTCCCAGAGTTAGCTCTATGTTTTCCTCCACAGTTCCAACATCTTTCCTCTGCATCTTCTCTACATTCTTCTATCCTATGTTCCTCTCCACATTTTGCACACCTCTGCTTGCCCTTACACACTGCCGCCACGTGTCCATATTTCAGACACTTGTAGCATCTTATTGGTGATGGAATGAATGATCTGACTGCAAAGCTCATGAATCCTATTTTAATCCTTTCTGGTAATATTTTTTCTGCAAACTCTATTAAAATGGAGATACTTCCCACTCTTTCTCCATTCACTGTTTTCATTAGTCTTTTTAGATGATTTACTTTTACCCCTACAATGCCTCGTTTGATTTGATCTAAATCCTCCTCAAATGGTATTCCTGTAATAACTCCTTTAAGTAATCTGTTCTCCCCAACTATTTTTCTCTCTATCCCAATCTTCTTGGAAATATTTTCTACCTGTAGGGTTCTATTTTTCTGTTCTTCAGTCTTACATATTATCATTATGTTTCCATTCCTCAACACCTTCACCATTTCCACATCTGCTATTTTCTGTTTTATTTCTCTCGATAATGCTATTGGGCTTATTGTTGTTTGTTCATCCTCCTTCCTGAATTGGAGAATTGTTTAAACTTCGTCTCTCTCTACTTTCTTACGAACTATTTTCCTCCAGCTCTCTTTTACTTCCTTGACTTTCTATTATTCTCCCATCTCCTCGTTTTAGTTCTCCACTTTCTTTACCTCTTCTTCTGCCATTTTGTACTGGTGTCCAATCCTCAAATTTCATTTCATTTCATTCTCATTATCTCCTACCTTAGTTGCCATTCTGACCCATTCACATTCCAGTTTATGCCAACCGTCCAGTCTGTAATCCAAAAATCGTCGTCAAAGAAAGGTTTCCTTGGTCAAAAACTGTTAATTCCGTTTTTCAAATTTAAATATATATATATATATCCTTGTAAAGGTATCTACAATACTTAAACCTTTTGTCATAATACAAACTTTATTGTAAATACAGAAAATAAAACAACCTTACAATGTGTGTGTGTGTATTTTTTTTTTTTTTTTGTCAGAATAGGGTTAACCAAATTATGACTTGACTACGACCCAATTATATCATTACTATGTGACCACTCTGACATAAAATGTAAATTAAATTAATACAAGGGTTAAGTGCAAATGCATACATTAATACACATCTTAAAAATGTAAGCTAAAATTGCTTTCAAAATATACATTTATATTTTTTTAATATAAAACCAAAAAAAAAAAACGACATACCGCTTTAACCTCTACACAAAATATCAGCCTCAATACAATAATACAAAGACGCTGGAGTACGCACAACAAATTTTACTCTGAACAAAAAGTGTAGGTGTATGTTTTTGGTTAAAATATGTTTGTGCATTTAGTGAAGTTGCTTACAAATGGAAGATTTTTAAGAGTTTACTCGAGAGTAGTAACACTTCAATATACCAGTACTTAAGTAGAAGAAAAAAGCATGGTGCTATATAACTACTCCTTAAATTAGCTTTCTCAAGTTACTTAAGGATATGTGACAAATTACATCTCATGAACATCTGTGGGTCTCAGAAAAGAGGATACATAACAGACAAATCCTTTCACAAAAGTAAACATGAAAGCATGCATAAACAAAAACTTGAAGGATGTATCAGTATGCATTAAAAGTACAATGTTTGTCATTTTCTTTTCTAATATAGAAGTATAATATAGGAACCATTTTATTGAAAAAAACAGGTACAACTGATTGTGCAACCTGCCTATTACAAATTGAACTGAGAGGAACATATTAAAGGTGTTGTTAAATGTAAAAAAAAAGAAAAAAAAGACCAAATTCAAAATTTTGTTATCATGTTGTTGTTGTTTGCCTTTCATGGTGTGTCTTTGGATTCTTGTGCCATAAACAAAGATAGGCTTTACATTTTGAACATCTCAAAAGCCCAGGATGTACATCGCGCAGATCACCAGAATATTTCGGAAGATTTTCAATGCTGACGTATCCTGCAGAGAGAGGTACATTTCAAAATTAGCTGTAGAAAATTACAAAAAATACTAAAAGTTATCTAGAAAAATACAGGTATATCTGTACGTATATAAATGTTAAATGTGTCACTATGATTTTTAAATGGCAGCTAAACACCAGGACCTCTGTTCTTCAGAGGCAAGGAATTGTAAAACATGCATGACTTATATGCATGTTTTATGGTTTAGCAGGTCCGAGCCGTTTGCTAGAGGTCTTAATTTAAGCAACAGACGTATAATTCAAAACAAATAACAGATGTAATCTGAATACATACTTTTCCTTAAAATGTTTAGAAACATCAGATTATACGAAGGTAGTTAAAATGCAAAATAATAGTGTAACACAGATTTAACTGTTTACCTCGGCCAATACAACTAATGGGGCTTAAGTAGTCACATAGGAGAGCTTCACTCTTCTCTGAGTCTGTGTCTGATGCCTCAGATCTGTCAAAAAAAGCAGAAGGAACTTGATTTACTTTAACACACAAAATGGGAGAAATAAACAAAAAACCTACACGCTTTACCTAAAGATTTGCTCACTGTGAGCTACTTCTGACAAGAAAGTCTTTTGTTTGTCCTGTGAAAAAGGGAAATCCACATGATCCAACATGATCTACCTTGCTTAATTCTGGTGGCCTGGTCTCGTTACCTGTGCAACGATTTCTTCATCTTCATGTTCCCAAATCAACCTGCCAACTACAAGTCTCACCTCTTTAGTGACAAAGAAACACAATGAGCTATATATACAAAAACTTTTAAGCGTTTTATGTTAATTGGTGGAGTGTAAGCAGGTACTTCACATTTTCACACGAAAATAAAAAAACATTCAGTTCCTCACCATCCTGTACAGGAGCTGGCGGTAGCACATAATGCCCGATGCACACTGATCTTACACTTTGCCTCTTTTCACATGTGGACAGAAACAAGCTGTGAAAAACAGTGACCTTGTTCCAGATGTAATCTTTGCTTTCAAATATCCTGGGGAAAAAAATAAAAGTAAGGAAATTTCCATCTTTATCGGGATTATGGAAATTTACAGATGGTTCCCTAAGAAAATAGATCTGTCTTCTTACGCACCTCAGCGTGTCGAGACAAGCAGCATCTGCACTGAAGATGTAATCCGCCTCCCTCCAACCTGTAATCTTCCCACCTTCCACCACTGCAAAAAAATAGAACATATAAATAAATCAATCGGTCATCTTTCCAAACATCTTCCAGTGCACTTGTCGCGCCGACCACAAAGTAAGCCTAAAATTTATCAGATTAAGTATTCCTTCTTAGAGTTGTTCTGAGTCTAAGTATTTGGTCTGGACAGGAAACAGTGGAGCGATAAAGGCCATAAATGGGACAAAAACGGTGCAGAACACGTTTTTGGGGCAACTGTTGTTAATTACTGATGCAGCACGTTTTTTTATTGAGGTGGGACCTCTATCTCGTCCAACTGTGTTACCTTCAAACACACTTGTGCATCTCCAAAACTTCAACACAGTCATGTCATTTTGTACAGGTGTTCTTATTAGTACAATTATATATATGTTTTTAAGCCATCTTTCTTAAACTCTTTTATTTTACATTTGAGGAGTCAAAGCTTTATGTCCGTTGGTTGATCACACTGACCATATCTACAGCTTCACTTATATGTTTCTCACCAAAGATAGTTTTTTTTTTTGTAGAGTCCACAGCAATTTATTTGTTTTACAGCAAAATTATCTCATATGATCCAGCTACTGTCAGTAAATACTAAAGTGATTGTTCCCAGTAATTGTTTTCCATGTGCAGGTTTTATTATAGGGTTTGTAATATAGATGAGTAAAAATCACATGGACTGGGCCAAACACGCATCCTCAAAGTATTCCTGAGTATTTCAAGGTAAAACAGAACAACACTTGTGGTTTGACCTTTTTATGTTGAATGTATTATTTAAAACCTTTACAGAACATCCTTCCAGTCTTGTAAGATGCCTCAATCTGTCAAGTCTTCTAATGATAACGAGTGCGTTGACTCAAGCAGAAAGTGTTTGCCTGTTATTTTGAGAGATTTATTATTAAACTTCTCTGTAAGGCATTAAGGCTCTGCAGCTCCTGTCTTCTGAAGGATCAGTGCGACTTTCCAGCAGGCGAGCTGGTGTTGAAATGTGAAGCCTGAAGTCAGTCTATGAATGTTCAAGTTTCCCAATCAGGGCGACTGTATGTTTAATAGAGGACATTTGGATTTTAGGTATTTTTCATGTTGCCTGTCCAGAAGAAAACAAAATACAAAAGAGAAAAGCATAGCTGAATATTTCAAAATCTTTTTAAGGGTAATAAAATGTTTATAATACACCAGTCTAAAATTTATGAACAGCCTTGATGGTTTAATGTGCTCGAACATTTTGGTTTAAATGCTCAGTTTTGTCACCCTAACTATTTCCTATTTAACCTTGTAACCCTTTTAAAAAGCCTGTAATTTAAACCTGGAAATATCAAAAACCAAATTAAGCTAAAAACTTAACTAAATTATAAAAGGTAATTTCTATATTTCTAATACAACTTTTATTTTACATGTTTAATATAATATTACAACCAGAAAGATGATTGATGATTAGAAAAAATAATAATAATTGTAATCTAAAATTGCGTTTTTTTTTTTGATACTATAAAACTCTTTTTAAAGTTATATAAATGTTAACTTACTCCAAAAGTCAAGTTGATGCTGCTTCACACTGCTAGAAAACCAGGCAGTTTTTGAGCGAAACATGGCTTCTCCTCGTTTAAAAGTAGATATTTAAAAGTCTTCTCGTGCAATTTTAAAACTATGATCAACTTATGACACGTACTTTTTATTTATTTAACCTTTAGACTCATCTTTTGTACATAGACCTTTAGCTTTAGCTAGCAACAAGCTAGCTGCTGTTCGGCGCCTAAAGTGTTGCGTTCAGGGTTCTCGGGAAGGTTAGGAAATCTTTCTTTTGACACATTGACAGCTTGCTTGATGTTTTCTTGTAAAATATGCCATGTAAGATATATAATGTAAACAGAAAGGATGTGATGCTAAAAGCTTCTATAAAGAAATTGTGTACTGATCTTCATTGATCATAAAAAAAAGCATTTAAATCGACCACAAATTCACAGATATAGCACTAAAAGTTATTTTATTGTTTTTTTTGTTATTATTTTGCCCATTATAAAACTCCAATTAGATTTATTTTTTACTCTACCACCAACTCCCGTAAATGTATTATTTAAGCACTTTAGGAAAATAAATAAATAAATAAATAAACATACCAACTCATAAGTGGAAACATGGAAATCATTGGTAGATACAATGGATCATAAGGTATTTTTATTATCAACAAACCTAAAAAATAAACTAAATGGAACACCGGGCAGCAGAATGTTAAACTAGCTAAATAATGATAAGATTAGACAAAAAAATATATCAAACAACAACAATAGAGCAAAGCAAAAGAAAATACTTAATCACTCCCAAATAATGTGTTTATTCCAAGTAGAAGCCACCGAGCAAAACCGTATTTTATGTTTATGGTCAGCAGCGGTTTTATGTTTCTGTCATTGAGTTTTTAGGACTAGTGGGAATCCCTTTACAGGCCTGTGACTGGAGAGCTGCCGTTTCGCCTGTCCTTTTACCTAGTTTACAGAGAAATGTGGATTAGTATAATCCTTTTGTGTAAGTCCCAGAGGATTCATAAAGCCACGATGGAAAAACAATGTGTTTAATATTTCCTAATGTAATATCCAACAGTGTGATAACTGAAGAAGCAAATACCTCAATACAATTATGAGTCAGATTTAAGAAACTAATACACTATTTTACAAACTTTTTCAGAAACATGTAATTCATTATTACATTTCCAAATAATCTTCCTAAATATTTGTTACACATTTACAGCTCTTCAAAAAAAGCTCTTGTATGTGCTTAGTAGGCATTGTGAAGTCATGAACTCTAGTTTGATCTTTTTCAAAATTTATGGTTTCCATCTTTTATTCATATTATTTTTCTTACACTGTGTGTTACAGTAGCAGGTTTCCACTAGATGGCAGTGTTTGCAATATATGCCATCAAGGTTTTAACTATGGCTGTTAGCTGGTTCTGTTTTTATCAATGTCAGTCAGTTGATATGAATTGAAAGAAGCCTAATTTAATAGGCTAATGCTGCATTCACTATACCAGTGCTTGGTGATTTAAATACACTTATGTAATGTAGGAGCAATGTCATTCTCTAACAGTTTAAATAAAGTTGTGAGTCTTCTATATACACTTTAATCTTAATCTAAGGCTTTGTAATAGGATTTAAACAAAATATAAAATGTAGATTTTGGATTTTAAAGTCAACATCAAGGACACCCATAAAAATCACCATAATTAAAAAAAATGTAGAAAATGTAACAAAGAAAAGCCTTTTTTAATTATCAATGATAAGATTAACAAAGATCATTTTAGTTTTTACTTGTATTGTAGTTTGTACAGTCAAATTAAGATGATGTAAATGGATTTCACATATTAGAAAGGGTTGGAATCATTAACACCACTGTTTTCTGGTCAATATCTTGCTTATTGAGGATCTGAGAAGGTTAGCCGTGCATTACTTTAAAGTAAATAACTTAAAGCTGTCAACTCTACAGCTCTTAAATATGCTGCCTACACAACCAGCATCACTTCCTTGCATCTGGTGTGACTGACTGTAGGCTGTGTTTTTTTAGAGTTTTGTTAGATGGAGAAAATATCTCTGCTTTACTCCCAAAAATGACCATTCAACTTAGGGATTGTTTGAGCCCAATATGGACATACATGAAACAAATGCACAAAGGCAAATGAGTCACAATATCAGTGCCTGAGATTTTCAACGCCACTCTCGGCGATAACTCCGCTACCATGACAACAGTGAAGCCGCACCCAGATTCTGATGTCTCACACTCCAACAGGGTCGTTGTAGAACAAAGAGGAGAGAGATGGGCTGGTGGTGTAGCCAAGTTTAATCTGGGTCACCGTTGCTCCTATCTGTGCGCAAAACATGTATTGCTTTAATATGACGCTTGCAATTGCAACTGCCTTCACTATCATGGGGTTTTACCAGAATAATGTATCACACTGGGGATACTTCAGTTTAGTTTACTTTTACTTTTCTACAAACTGACATAAACACACCGTCTTTTTGAACCTTTGAAACTGTACACACTTATGAATTGACATGAGGTCAATCTACTTTACTTAATATCACGTTTTTCAGCTTTTCATCTGTATTCACTGTGTTATTTTATCCATCTGTTTTCTTATTCATCCAAATTATTCACTATTACGTTAAGATATTAAATAGCTGTTAAGTTAATTGATCAGCGTTTGCTGACTGCATAATGTCTGTCTGTGTGAATTTGCTGTTATCCATGATCTGTGTCAGATCATGGATCATGTCAATTATCATAAGGAGCATTCATTAATTTGCAGCCCTGATGAAACATTCATGTTGCCACTGGGCATATCTGGTTATTGTAGCTTTTCCAGTGTTTCCAGTATATTTTAATGCCAAGGAATTATTCACATGTACCTTAAATACGAAAAAAATTGATCTGTCCTCCTTTTTCTCTTTTGATGCCTGTTGTGCTTACTCTGTCCTTTCAAGTTGGGTCCTGCTGGACAGAGAAAATGTCCCGCGGTGACAGAGCTGTCTGCCATTGGCTCATTCATTCCAGTCCTGTTCCAGGGATATTGTTACATTGTGTGCTAGCCTAGATTGTTCCAGTATGCTGTCATTTCTGCTCTATCATTGGTACTGCTTAAACACATGAAACTGTTTGTTTTTTTAATTTTGGCTTCTCTTTGTCTCTTTTGTTAAGTAGTTTAAAATATGGTCATAATATATGTATATATAGCTGTTGTGTTTCTGTCTACTTTGCTTTTAGACAACTGTCATTATGGGAGAGGGTTGAGGCAACCTAAAGCTCGAATTACAGATTAATTCATGGCATTTGTTTATTTAGAAATTTGTTTTTTTGAGGTTCGAGATTTCCTATAAATCTCAAACTTTGAAGATTATAAGAGAGATCACACCCGAACAATTGAAATAAACACAGTAACACAGATTAACACCTTTTTGAATCAATCAAATCAATCAATTAAAAATAGCTTATTTATGTCAAAGGGAAATTAAATCATGAATCATAGGGACTGTACAGTTGTTTGTCTGTAGTGTCTATTACAGTGGGTTTTGCTTCACATAGAAGGATTGCTTAAAAAAAGAGCAGAGCTTCCAGAAAAATGCTTCTTGGTCTGAAATCATGCGCAGTTACTTCCCCAAAATGTCCCCTGATTTCCATTTGGTGCTGCTTCATTAATAACATGCAGTGGTAAATTGTAAATATTACTGAATACAAATCTATGAATACTTAAAGTAGGGTTTAAGTTCTACCTGAACCCCTGTGTGATTTTAACTTTATCCATGTGTTAAATGAGAGCCTGTTATTGACCAATTTGTCTCTCACCATCTCGAGCCTCTTTCTCTCTCCAGCTGAACCAGCAACATCAAAGGAGCGTGCTTCAAATCGCAGGTGTTGAAGGATTAAGGCCACCGCAGGATGTGGTATTATTCTCAGCTTCATCTTTGATGTAGTCTCTCTTTGACAAGCCTGTATCTTTAATGCCTAACACAGTTTGCTACCTTTAAGGTTCTATTTCTGAGCTGGAAGCTTGAACTTGTGCCTTCATTCTAGTTCAGTGACAGTGCCATGCGAAAGTATTCACACCCGTTTAACGCTTTTCACATTATATTTCACGTTATATATCTTCTGATGTTCAAAACTGGAAGAGACACACCCCAAATGCCATGTGGCTGTAATTCCAATGGAAAAGAGTTCAACAAAGAGTAAATCCAAACAGGATGAATACACGTGAACAGCAAAGTTTTAATATGTAAAGTCATATTTTCTGCCCCTTTAAATTTACGCAGTAATCGTTATTATTGAGTCACATAATTTCATTTCATAAAATTTTTATGAAACAGCTTCATTTAAAGATTGTTAAACTTTGATTATTAACCTTAGAAGGCACTAAAAGAACTGAAATACATTTTTATGTTGTAATACATTTAAAGAATTTACCATAAAAGAAAAAGCTGTGATCAAGAAAATGTTACATTCAATGTGGCTTGAAATCCCAGAATCTACTGCTGTTGTTTTGTATCCAGAATTTAGGCCATTTTAAATAATAAACTCATGATGTGATAACTAATACAGTGATTTTGCTCCTCTGTTATCCTGCTGAAACCAAACTGATGTCATCCAAAACAGCATGGGGAGCACAGTGTACCAACTGTACTTTTTAAACAATTTTCATCCTTAAACATTTTTACAGCTCAGTCTGCAAAAATGAATAGCAAACGTTCAAACATGGCACAAATGAAAAGTGTCGGATGCTTGTAGAAGACCCATTGGTCCAAGTGGAGTTTTTATTCTGTATGCCATGTTGGACGGCGGGATGAAAGTTAAAGCCAAATATTTTTCCTAACGTAAACTGCCACACAAGAGGCGAGAAGTAAACTTCATGGTAGAGTTGCTTGCTTAGAGCTCCACGCTGGCCTTTAACACTCGTTTTGTCACTGGGGTGCGTTGTCGTGCTGAGGAGGGACAGGAGAGCACATTGTTCCCCCAACCGTTAAGAAGCCACGGAGACAAAAGCTGAGCAGACGGAGAGGAGGAAATGTTACACAGGCTTACCTTTGGGGCACCAGGCGCGGAAAGCATATACGTGGACTCATACATGCATCATACTCTCAAGGAGACGCTTGCACATGCTCACACATTTGAAACAGTGCACAGGGGTTTTGGTCAAGCAACACGCGGAGTGAAAGATGAAGCTGAACAGAGGACACCTGCGAGACAAAAACTGCCAAAGTTTTGAGTGACTGCAGCCAAGTTTGTGTCTAACCAAGGACTGTCACGCGGCTCTGCGAGGCCTCTTCGGTCAATGATGACTCATCTTTCGAGGTCAGAGGGTGGCATCAAAGAGAACCGGCTGCTCCCTGCACAAAACACTGCTGCTTATTTTTGTTTCATTTTAAATCAAAATTCGGTCTAACATTCCTTCTCTCATGGTTGACTTTATGAACACAGATATTTTGTTTCTTCACTTGTGACTAGGAAATATATTAGTTACAGTTTCAATTTATGTATTTAGTGCCAATTTACCACAGATGTCTAAAGGCATTTTACAAGAAAATCAATTAAAATCATAGATACATCAATACAAATAAGTTAGAAAAAGTTTCTAATCTAACGAACCCCAGCGGATTGCATTGAGTCATTACCTTGCAGCATTTATTCCTCTGCAATCAGCAGACCAAAACAATGGCTTGTGTTGTCGTTGACTTTATAGCAACCCCTAATACTGAACATGCATGTAGCGACAGTGGAGAGGAAAAACTCCCCTTTAACAGGAAGAAACCTCAAGCAGACCCTGGCTAAATACAAGCAGCCATCTGCGATGACCGACCGGGGGTTTGAAGAGACAGAAAACTAAAATAGATGTAGAAGATACTGAAAAAAAAGAGTTTATAGCAGCAGTTGTAGTGCATTGCTGGCAGCATGTCAGCACATGTTCTCCTCTATGAACAACAGCATCAATTTGGGTAGGGTATGAAATTAATTTGCTTCCCTCCACTGTGTTTCTCTGAGATACTTAAGAAATTAAAGGGGGAATGGATTCTTTAAAGGTTTTAACAGCATTGTCTGATAGACACCTACTATATCTTTCAGATTTTGAGTACTCAGTAAAAAAGAATGCAATAGTTATCAAAAAATGGTCAGAAAGGAGAGGGTTATGAGGCATTACTGTAACTTTTTCACACTCAATGGCATAAGTCAGCACAAGGTCTAAAGTGTGACCAAGAGAGTGGGTAGGTATCTGGATTTTTAGAGTGAAGCCAGTTGAGTCTAAAATAGCAGTAAAGGCTACATTTAGGCTTTCATTTTTGGTGTCCACAAGAATGTTAAAATTTCTACCTTAATGACTATGAGTGTTTAACACGAATTCAGATAAAAAATCTGAGATCTGATATTTAATTCAGAGTAAGGACCTGGAGGACAGTACAAAACAACAAATAGAAGTGGTTTAATTCTTTTAGAGGTTAGATAAGGAAGGCCAAGGGTTAAGTGTTCAAATGAACTATAACTATTAGTAGGCCTGGGATTAATTAATAAATCTGATAGAAAAATGCTTCCTACTCCTCCACCTCTCCCAGTACTTCAAGGAATGTGAAAGTTTAAATAATTAGAGGGAGTTGATTCGTTGATACTAACATAATCCTCTTGCTGCAGCTAGGTTTCTGTGAGACAAAGCAAATCAATTTGATTATCAAGAATTAAATAATTAACTAATAAGGACTTTGAGGAGAGAGATCTGATGTTCAATAAGCAAAACTTAATAGTTGAACATTTTTGTTTAATCTGAGTAGTTATTATCTTTATGAAATTTTCAGGATTTGCTCTTTTTAGATTGATCTTTAATCTATTTGCTTTTGGCCATGGGCAGGAGACCGTCTCAATGGGATAATGGGAAGGTAACTGTAGTGAAGCCGCAGAGGGGAGTTCTAAACTATGACTGTGGTTCCTGGTCTGGACCCTGGTTTGTCAGTAGTTTGGGGAATTAATAAATTTGGCTAGAAAGAAGAGCTGTTCCGTCCAAAGTGGGATGGAGGCCTTCTCTCCGGATCAGACCAAGATTTGAACAAAACGTTTGCCAATTATCAATGTAACCTACACCATTTTCTGCACACCACCTAGATAACCAGCAGTTGAATGACAAAATAAGACTAAACATTTTGTCACTGGTCCAATCAGGCAGGGGACCAGAGAAAACTACAGAGTACGACATTGTTTTTGCAAACTAACACACCGAAGCAACATTAATTTTGGTGACCTCCGATTGGCGTAACTGGGTGTTCTTACCGCCAGCATGAATAACAATCCTATTGTATTACACTCAGCGGATGTAATACAGTACACTGTGCAGGATATGCTGAAGGACCACTAGGGAAGCCTGTTTATTTTGGCTCCACGCTAGCTAATTGTCCTCGGCTATCTCCGTGTGTTTCAACAGCGTAGAGCCGAGCTTCCAATTCAGACACCCTCGGCTCCAAAGCTTAAAAAAAAGTACATTTAATGCACGTACCATTATCTCTAAAAGAGCCATAGGAATAACGAAACATCTGACACAGAGCAGAGAAGAGAAGAGGCATGGGGAGAAGCCATAGTGCGGCTAAAAGCTAAGCTAATTAAGCTAGAGAGTGCTCACTACACAAAAAAAACGGCTGTTTAGAACAATTACAGTTTCTAAACACGCAAAGTGGAGAAACAGAAATGTGTGATTAATGTCCAGGTGTGTTTAGAATTGGCTAGAAAAGTTAGAGAATTCAGAGTAATAAGAGAGAGCGCGGAGCTAGCAGATGCTAACAGACTCACAGTGGAACAACCAGAAGTGATGTTAATACGTCGATACGTACCATCGTAGCAGGGGTAACAAAGCGGATTTTCTGTTGGATAACCTAAAGGTTGTTTTGTTCTGTCGTTGCATCTTTTAATAAAAAGTAAGTTGAGATGTAGCACTGTTCTCGTTTCGAATCCTGGCCGGGGTTCTTTCTGCATGGAACTTACTCCATGGTCCTGTAGATGCATGGGTTCCATTCAATTCAGTTCAGTTATTTATATAGATCCAATTCAAAATATAAATTTTAAGGCACTATCCAAGAAATATAAATTCAGTCTAATCATAATACATTCCAATTGGTTCTAGTTATAAACAGTGCATATGTTCAGTTAATTATTCAAATGGATTGAAAAGGTTTTTGCTCTGAGGTACCCACCAAAGCTCATCAAGTCATTTACCTAACCTATTAGGATGATGCATGAGAGAGGTGGGACCATGGAGAACCCTCTTTCTCGACTGATTCTACACGCTACTCTGACCCCTACTACTCTACACATCCAGCAACTGAGCAAACATTACTTTAATTATAAGTTTAATCAAAAAGGAAAGCTTTGACCCAAGCCTTTAAACTAGACAATGTGCCATAAAACTAAAAAATGATGCTCTCATTCTATGTTCTGAACCACCAGTAAACATATAGTTTGATAGTAAACTGCTTATTAGGAACAAATGGAACTATCAGATTTCTGCTCTATGATGGAGCTTTATTATTGACAAGTTTATATGTAAGAAGGAGAAAAATCACTTTTATATTTGACAGGGACCCAATTAATAAAAGCTATAAATGGGGAGAAATTGTCTTTTTTATTTTTTAAAGATATGTTGCTGCATCATTTGGATCAGCGTAAGTCTTTAAACTGCATTTTGTGAAGTTCCTGATAATAAAGAGGTACACTAGTTGTTAGCAGGCGACCATTTGAGAATGGGTTTCCAGTGAGAAAACAATACTAGAGGCCAGGTGAGGTGAAAGTAGCAGCAGGTTTATTAAGATATAACACAGCCTAACAGCATTAAATATTTCTCACAATACATTATTGCAGCTTTAAATTGGCACATCTGATAGAGAACTAAACCATCAAATATGTACAAACTTCTCATTATCTTCTCTTATATTTTAATACCCACAACAAAGCACCCTAAAACACAGTACAACTATGTGCAAAATTCCCCCCCAAATTTGGCATTGTCTCTCGCATAACCTATAAATTGTGTCTGGAGCTTCTGGGGAAGCATTGGTCCAAACAACCTGAAGAGGAATAGACAGGTGAGTCACCTCTTGGAACCATTACACTCTTCCTGAACTCATACTTAAGAGATTATACACCAACATTTACTTATGTTTCCAAACAGTAGCCCTTGTTCGTCCCATTTTCTTTTTACAGAAAACCACCCAACCTCATGATGAGGAGCAGCTGTGCAGAGCCCACAAAAAAAGATACATGCTAATTATTAAAATACAAATAACGTTTAAATAAATAGTTAAAACCTATGTGCAAATGCTTATTTATATGCTAATCTATGCATAAAGGGCAGTGCTATAGTTAAATAAAACATATTCCCGGTAATAAAAACTATCTTCACTACATTAATCTAGCTGTAAACTAACAAGTGCATGGACTTGATACTCCTAAATATCCATTTACTAAGGATAGATTAATCATATCTATTTTGGTTGTGGTTGAGATCAAAATGTAAGTAGAATCTTATTTTTCATCGATCAGAAAGATCAACTTAATCAAAACAATACAAATACTGACAAAGTGGTAACCATTTTTGGGAGAATGCCATTTTTTTTATATGTAAAATCTGTTTTATCTATAAGTTGCATAAAGTCCTTACTGGGGAGAAAAAGGAAAACGGATGCCCCAACAGATATTTCCCTTTGTTTAAACTTGGTAAATGTACTAAAATGAAACCTATGATTATTCTTATCCTCTTATCCTCAAACTTTTATTGGGTATTCTATTCTGAGATCTGCACTCTTTGCAATACCATCAACGAAAGCGTCCAGCATATTCTTTCTGGCTGCAAGATTGCACTCTCCCACGGCAGGTAGAGGGGGAGACACGACACGAATTGGCAGAGGTGTGTAGACAGGAGACTGTAGGGGATTTGTAGGGTCCTCAGTGGTTCGCCTGGTCCGCAAGCTCGGATGCACTGGAGCTAGACATCGCAAAGAAATCAGGAAACTGGAAGAGGAGGCAGAGAAGGGCAGTTTCTGGCTGTGGCTGAGGAACAGAGATAGGGGGTGGGTGCCTAACACCTAGAGCATCAGCAGCAGGTGGCAGAGAGAGATCGCTGCCATCACTCTGCCACCAAGAGATGTACTGGGGTTAAAGGAGAGAAAAAACATCTATGACTGGTGGTCCCCAGCTGATAACCCGCTCAAGTCCAGGGTTGTACAAGGCACTGGTGGAGGTGTGTCAGGCAGCAATGCCCAGCAGGTAGAACATCACCCTGTATCTTTAATTCTTTACATTGTTGTAGTAAAAAGTGCATCTTAATTTTTATTATTTTTACTCAGAATTAATTGACAAAGAGATCATTAATGTTTGTAATGGTGCAAAGAATGAGAAGATACAGAACCCCAGCTTGATTTTAGACTGTTGCCTTGTCTAGAGCAAAAGACATCTATTAGGGACAAAAGACCGCTTTTTCAGTTTGAAATGCTAATTTATGCTATTCAAAGATCGCTTTATATAAAAGTTAAAAAATTTGCAAAAAAATATATTAAAAAAACCAGAAGGTATAAATACAGGTAATATTACCAGACAATCTAAAATTATTTTCTAAAACCTAGACTTATTCTGAGTGATTCGTCATTCTTTCCTCCTTCAATTACCCTAGAGCCTTACTGCACACAAGCAAAGGGGTTGTTCCAATTAAAAAATGAGAAAAGTTATTAGTATTTGACGTGTAAGAACTGATTTTTTTTCAACGGGGCAATTTAAATGTTCTGAGCATTAACGAATATTGAAAACCTTTAAAATTGATTGCACCGTTCTATATTTGTCTTGCATTTCAGTTTCATAAAAAAACAGCTAAAAATCTCTATCTGGTTTAACTAGCATAGTTCTAGATCAACACATGTATTACTCAAATTTTACAAAGTGACTATCATAACTTTGCTTGATGTCATAAAATACTATGCTGATGTTCTGTCTGAATTGTGCTACACATAGACAGTGTATTATAAAATACACTGTCTATTTATTTATGTATGGAGGGATTATTAGCTTGTTGAAGGGGTTTTTGTAGTTTATGTGCCATGCCTTGTAAAATATAATTAGTTGGTAAAAACATAATTGAAGAAAATGTTCTTTTGGTTTCTGTTCAGTAGTTTAAAATATACTAACAATTTACCTCCTCGTTACCCTAAATTTTCTATATAGAATTACTAAAAGAGAAACTAAGGCATCACCATTTATTATTAATAATAGACAAAAACGAGGAACAGCTGTGGATAGGCCAAAGAATATGAATGTATATCTGGCTTCTTTCCTATGCTCTGAGATGGTATGATCTTGAGACCTGTTCGTCCTCCTTTTGCAACTGCAGGATGCCGCTGTCTAAACAAAGGCTTCATCCGCCTTTTATAACTCTTGCACACACAGTTTTGTTTTAGCAGAGACTTTCATACTTACGCCTCTGTTTTCTGTAACCTGGAATGAAAATTTATGGAGGGAAAAAAAGAGAAAAAATCTTGCCAAAAAGGAAGAAGACATTTGAGATAAATCTTAAATCCTTTATTTGACTTGTTTCTTACAGTAAACATCCAAAATAAAATAAAAAAAATAAATAAATAAAGAGGCTAATAAAAGAATCTCAAGTTTGTGTTTGGGTGTTTGTCGTAGCAGAAAGGCTTTTGGTTTCGTGGCAAACTTTGAACGGTTTAGACTGGTCTGCCAGTTTGTGTTATGGTCCTAGATCACCCCTCAGCTGCAGCAGATGCAGAGGGAAATCTGATTGAAGATCCTTTTGGTTACTGCTTCTGACTGTTGCTCTGCCAGCTCCTTTAGGGCAGTAAAATACAATATGAGTCAGTCCTCTGTCAAAAACTTTGACTAAAATGGCTTACTAAACTACCTGGGGTCAGTCATGATTTCATCAATATCCTCCCTGTCAAAAATGTCCGCGGATGATAAAAGTGCTAATAAAATTTATCTTACTCTACTGTGTTGTTTTGTGCTGTCACTGTTCCACTGTAAGTGATTAAAAAAACTAGACTTATGAAGGATGTATTTGGAATAAGTCTTAAAAAGTGATTCAAACTTTATGCCCCGCAAATGTATAAAGTGACGATAATGGGTTTAGAATGTTCTATTTCAAAGTATTTTAGAATTAGGAAACAATTCCTCTTGAACAGAGCAAAACCATTATTGATTCATCAAAAAGGGAGTCACTTGGGGAATGGGGTAGAGAAGTAGCACACAACATGGACAGATCGAAAAATCCATGACTAGGGCAATTATTCATGCACACACACTTATACATAGGGCCAATTTTCTCTAGTAAGGTGAACATACAGTAATATATTCAAATTTAAAATTTTAATTTAAGGCAGCCCTAAAAACTATTAAATCATCACTTTTTTAATAAATAACCTTAACAATGTTTTTTTTTTTTTTTTTTTTGGGGGGGGGGGTAGATATGATAAAGAAATAAAAAATTTAAATGTTGTATGAAAACAAGACACAAAAGTACCTTTTCACATGAGTGTGTATTCAACAGTGAATCAAGTGTTCTTTCAAAGGATGAATATGTCCAGGGGGCTTTAATTCAAGTATCCTACACATATTTAGATTATTTAAAGTTTGTCAAACTGTTTCCTTACATGTTTGATCTTTTCTGAAAGTCTGATGATAAAAATCTCTTGTATATAATTTAGAAGTCTGTATGAGGCGATTAACTAAATCCTAATTGTCCTTAAAAGAGTTGCTTAATTGACTTTTTATTTTTATCTTTGTCAACCATTTCAGTTGTTGAGCCTGTTCATGTTTAATTGAGGGTTTGATGTAAGTTTGGTTATATAACCAAATTCACAAGGGTCTTTGCTAAACTTTATTCAACATCAGACTGAAGACCCGACTCTGTGATGGCAAAGACTAAACATGCACCAAGTGTGCTGAAGCAGAAGACTAAATAAATAAATTTTGCTATGGATTCTACAACTTTGTGAAAAGATATAACGTTTTTTTTTTTAAGTAAATTATTAAGAATGGCCAGCTATGAGCTCCCTTTCCTGTATAATTCAGTTTGAGACAATATTTCTTGTGAAGTAGTGCTACGTGACCATAGTGAACTAACCGTAATCGAATAAATAACTGTTCTGTTCTCTGCACTTGTGTAGCTACCAAATATTTAAATGAGGAAAGCACGAAAGCAACCCTATTTATGTACAGCAAATAGGATGGTTTCTTAAAAACCACAGCTGTGTGTAAATCCATACTGGTAGTATTCGCAAGGCAAGTAAATCATTGTTAAAAATATATTTACCTGTAGCTGGTGGCATTCAAATACAGAGAAGGATTGCCACAAAGCACATTTTATCAATCTATACTTACTTACTTTGGTATCCTTACTAAAAGAAGGAAGTTTTAAAAATGACGTTTTTTAAACTTCAAATCATTGTTCTCCTTTTTCATATATATATTTAAAAAAAAGATTCTAATTTTTAATAAAAAAGATGCCGATATATTTTTATGTCCATGCAAGCAGTTATGTACCATTCTCTGCTTTCCCCTACATTTTTTTAAAGCTTTTAAGGCACACAGGGGCATCTTATTAACCATCAGCTATCAATTATAAACTGAACATAGCTGGAACACAACACAATCTTGATGATGGAAAGATAAGAAATTGGATTGGATCAACAACCAGAGCGAAGAAGAGTGAGGATTTTTGTTGTGATGTGGTTGAGAATCTCTGGCCCAAAAGCCAGGGATTTCAGGAGTTGAAGACTGAACTGTAATTATTTCAGCTGTGCATACACAGCTTTTGTTTAAGAGATTGTGCTGTGTTCCCTTTTCTACTTCTTTTTTTCTTTGTGCCCTGCAGTGCTGTCTTTTCCATTTTGTATCACAATGAAATGGTCTGTCAACAATTTACAGTAAAAGCATAAATGGGAATGTTCTCCAGTTTCTACACAGCATCCCTGCAGAGTACATAGATGTATTGACAACATCACAAAGCAGTTTAGGTGCCTTATCTGTAAACATTGAAACACAGACTTGCCATACTTACGGCACTGACATGGTCAATGAAACCGGTATTTAGTTTTGGGAGAGACTGGCTAAAACAAATTAATCAGAACTGATATCAACACTAATAACTTATTACAAATATGTGTGGACAACGTAGGACAAATACATTTCTTACATTTTAGTTTGTCTCTTTGAAATAACCTATTTTCTGAGACACATGCTGTCACTGGCATTGGTGCATTCAGTTTTTGAGTCCCAGCCAGGTTATAGATCGTGGTTGTTCTGTTCTATTGCAGTTGCTGGTTCAGGTTACCACCCCCTGTGGCAAAGGAAGTAAGCTGACTGTGACCCTCACCTTGCCCCCAAAAAATGTTTAGAGCAGCAGAATCCCCCAGCTTCTCTCCTAAACTTATACCTAATATACATACAATATAGGTACATGTAAATATATAAACCATGATACAGTGTTTTGTGGGGCTCTTCACTACTTTAAAAAAATATATATACTTAGTATACAGTAAAAACATAACTACAGTGAATACAAATGTAAAAAAAAAATTTTTAGGTTGAATTTGTTGTTTTTTTCAGTTTGGTGCATTTCTTGAAACCTCCTCAACATTAGCAAAATAATGAGTGCATTTCTCAAAACGATTCATTGAAACAACAACACGCCATGATATTGCCTGAAAAAGCCAGTCTCCTTTTTTAAATCTTTAGTTCATGTCTCAAAAACAAATATCTAATGGCTGACGTGTTGATGAAAATTATAATTGTGGGAGATCAGGGCAAGAGACTGGAAAAGATTCACAGGGATGCTTTTACTGTATTTTGTTGACTGACCTTGTCATTGTGATACAGAATAGAAAACACAGTATTGCAGGTCACAAAAAGAAAAAAAAAAACCAAAGTAAAAGAGATAATATTACACAATCTCCTCAATGAAAATAGTACATACAAGTTTGTCGGAATAACAGTTCTTCCTACACATCCTTATGTTTTTGCCTTTTGGGCCACAGATCCTCAACTCCATCACAAAGAATTTCTTCTTGTGAAAAGCAACGTGGTTTAATGAATGAGGGATACCAGAGGAACTCCATCAGCATCCTGTTGTAGGCCGCAAACCATTGCCTAGTGTTGCTGAAGACTGGAGAGCTGGAGAGTGGCCTGAGCCTCTTCCTCCATTTTGCCTACCAACTAACTCTAACTCATCTTCTTTCTGATGTTTGATCCCATTCAAATCCTTGTGCTTTCATTGAAACATAACGTGGTGTTTGGCTATTGCAGTTTACACTACTTACCATTCGATGGTTTATTAGATGTAACTTTCACCTATTTTAGAAAACTGGTTGATCATTGATTGATCTAATGCTCCACATATTTACTTACAGTGGAGAAAGTCAGGATTTACCTCAGAGCACTTTTCCAATAAATGACAGATTTAGAAAGTCTAATTGAAACACATTGTAATGTGCAAAATGTGCCTGACACGTTATGACAACCTGTTCAAGCCCTTTGCATTTCAACATCTATATGATGAAGTTATGCTTAAATAGCAGCTGAAAAGCTCCACTTTGAATTGGAGGCCTGGGTTCAAATCCATGCCTGGGAAAGGATATACACCAGCAGGATCCAATGTGGGTCCTTAGGCAAGACCCTTCGCGCTACTGCCTACTTTGTAAGTAGTTTTGAATAAAAGGGTCTTTGAAATAGATACACATAAATATTAATAACGACTTTTAAATGCATACTTCAGTAAATTTTCAAAAGCATGACAAACGCAGCTGAAAAATGTAGGGAACAATTTGAGAATTTTTCATTCGCAACTTTTTGATGTACAAAGTGACACAATTATTTGAAGATCGAACAGATAGCTAAATATAGATTTTAATATTTCAAATATTTTTTTAAAGTATCAAATTAAGTTGCATTCACAGGAAATAAACATAATGCACACAAATAAAACATGTCTTAAACGATCAAAGCATATTTTGAAACAAAACAAAACATGTTGGAAAAGGAAAACATGGTTTGTACAAATAAAGATTAAAACACACATATTTTGATTGAAAATTATAATCTTTCAGTGTCAGGAAATGGAGGGTTTCTGCTGGGTTGGTTGTTTCTCCTCTCCATTCCACGGGGGCCGTTCAGGAGGCTGTCTGCGTGCTGGAGCTGCTGAGCAGGTACCACCTTGGCCACAGGTGCTGCCAATTTGTCAATCAGTGCTGTGGCGTACAAGAGGAGCTTGGTAGTCATTCAGTGCCTGGTCGTTACCCTTTGCATGGTACTTCCTTGCTGCTCTGTGTTTCTGCTCATGTGGCATGCTTTATGTAAGCGCTCTTACCTGGTTCTCCTGTGTGCCTAGTAACCTCCTTGTGTGTGTCTGCAACCCAGGTCCTCTGCTTTCAGTGATTCCAACAAACAATCTATAGCAAGCAAAGATCATTACAATCCTCAAGCACTAAGACTGCACCCTTCCTTTGTGCTCCACCAACCTCTCAGTGCCTGCCTGTGTTACCTGTCTGCTCCAGCAACTGTCACAAAAGCCTCTACCATCAGCAAACATCCGGGCCTGCAACAACTGCCACAAATCCACAAACAGAACCCTCCAGATCCGGTCCTCTCTCCCTGGTGGTTAAACATCTTGCCTCAAGTAAGCAACCATCTCAATAACTGTTTCAGCACACCTGAATTTCCACTCACCTGTCCACCTGTCTCCAAAATTCCTGGTGACCTCACGCTGACGCTTCAGTTCGCTTGGTTTCCTAAGTCCAGTTCTGACGACGTTCCAGAACACATCAATTATTCACACTTTGTAAATAAACTCACTGTTACTGATAACTGGTCTCCTGAGTTTGCTTCCTATTTTTGGTCAGAGCCTAAACAAAAACCATGTCACTCAGATAGGAAACGGCCTATCCTCACATACAAAACAAGTAGTGTCTCCCTGAAAGCAGTGGGAGCGAGCGAGACTCTGCTGTACTTTGCCAAAAAGGGCATAACTCAGGTCAGCCACTCAAACCAGCATCCCAGAGAACAAGTTTGAATATTTTTGGAACATGTTAAAAACCTATATATACCAATGTATTTCTAGATAAAAGGCCTGAAATCTGAAAGTCACACCAGAAACTTTAAAAACAAAATTTACACATAGTTGAGTTTGAAATTCAACTTTCTACATATTTACACATGTTCTTTCTTACGGTGCTGTGAGTGATTTGTTTTCCATGTGAGAAGAGCCTGTTTTGTATAAAATTATAATTTTGTGATCAAGGACAGATTAGAAAACCTGCTGGTTATTCTGTTTCAACCGAAACAAACCACTTCCTTTATTGAATAAGCTGATGCCATTTATTTTTCCCCCCCACTAAAACAATTGCTTTTCTTTGAGCTCTTCATTTTGTTAACTTTACAAGTCCGGGTCAACCAGTTTTAAAGAAGTTCAAAACTTTATGTCCATCTGTGTATGGAGATATGATCCAATGAAACTGCTTAAAAGTAATAAAAGGTCTACACTTTGCCCAATATATTTCAATCTTCAGACTGCAATTATTGGCAGGAAGTTTCACTGTTAAGTACATAATTTTGACATGTGTTTGACTGAATGCCACGACCAGCAAATATATATTGTTTGCTTTTTTTGCTGAAACAAACACATTTCAAGAAGATTGTGTCTTTATTCCTCTTCTTCCTCAGATTTTGTTATCTAAGAAATTATTCAACAGTTAAAGAGAAAAACACTTCTTCACAGTAAATGTGGTTGACTCTTGACTATTTTTATTTTTTTCTATTTTTTCTTTTTTTCTTTTTCTTTTTTTTGACAGGAAAGCTGTGTAGTTTTCTCTGGTCCTCTGCCTGATTGGACCAGTAACGACATGTTTAATCGGATGTTTTCGTTCTACTGCTTGTCATCTAGGCAGTGTCCAGAAAATGGGGTGGGTTACATTGATAAACGGCAAACTTTTGGGGAAAAAACTTTATCTCTCCTGTGGAACCAGCTTTCAGGTTTAGTCTGTGTGTCTGACACCCTGTCTAGTTTCAAATTTAGGCTAAAAACCTTCCTGTTTGATAAAGTTTATAGTTAGGAAGAAGTAGAGAAGACAATCTAATTTCGATGGGGGAGGAACTCAGCCTTGACCTTTGCTCTAACTTCCTCATCTCTCACTCTACAGGGTTAGGTTATTTAAGTTACTTCTATAGTTATGCTGCTATAGGCCTGAACTGCTGCAGGACAATCTAACCACTTGTCACTGTGCTACTTTCTTAATTTGTCCAATTTGCTTTAGCTATCGTTATTTCAACCTTGTTAACCTTTTGTTTTCTCTTTGTGTTCCTCTCTTCATAGTAACCACACCTGGTCTGGCATTCCGTTACGAGACAGCTTCTTGAGGAGAACATGGGCTAAGATGCTGCCAGCAACGCTCTACATCTGCTGCTATAAACCCTTTTGTTTTCAGTATCCTCTGTATCTATTTTTGACTTCCGTCTCTTCAAACCCCCATTCGTTCGTGGCAGATGGTTGCTTGTACTGAGCCAGGTTCTGTTGGAGGTTTCTTCCTATTAAAGGGGAGTTTTTCCTCTCCACTGTCACTACATGTATGCTCAGTATGAGGGATTACCTTAAAGTCAATGACAACACAAGCCAATGTTTCGATCTGTAGTGAATGTTGCAAGTCAATGAATCAATGCAATTTGCTGAGTTTCCTTGGATTGGACATTTTTTTTCAACTGATTTGTAATGATGTATCTATAATTTTAATTGATTTTCTTGTAAAGGGCCTTGAGACATCTGTTGTAAATTGGCGCCATATAAATAAACTGAATCTTGATTCTATAAAGCATATTGGCTCCGCTGTGCTTTGCTTGGCTTGGCTTGATAGTATACTACTAGACAACCTTAAAATATTCAAACCGCTCGGAGGCCACTAACTGTATTACAAAGATTTGGTATTTATTTATTCTGAAGGTACCAAGACAAGTAAATTAGTTTAACGTAGTTCACGCATTGGTTTAATGAGAAGAAAAATGTAGAAGAAAGACTAATGAAAAATATATGCAGCCTTATATTTTATGTAGACAAGGTGGTTGAATGACTTCTACTCTGTACAGATGTCTTTTAACGGTGACTTAATAAATGTTCACTTTTAAGATGTACATCCAAATTAGCATTTCCATATCATTTCACAGTGGGTGCCATTGATTTTGTTTAAGATTAACATAAATAATGTGCTTTTTAGGCCAATAGATATTTACATATTTTGAAGTTCTGATGTGAACAGGCATCATTGAGATCTTTTTAAACACAAAAGCCTATATTGTTTTTTTAGAGGTTAAAGCTGTGTTTTATAAATCTTTTCAACAAAATCTTCCTTGGAGAGTTAAATAATTAAATAATTTAAAAGACGTAACAATGCTTTTGCATATAATGTTTAGAATCTGTTACATGTTCAAAGTGCAACCGTCTGAAAAACAGCTACAATATATATTAGATATATTAGGAGCAATACAAAACTTTCACATGAATTTGTCCAATTAAACTGCATAATCGTATCTTGCAGTGTTTTCTAATAGCCTAATGCTCAACATGTCACTTTTTATACCTTGCTAATGTAAATGTGGGAATGAACAGATGGTAAAATGTTCCACTTTACCTATTTGCTGGGGTTTCTTTGATGTGATACACAGAGACAGCCTACAAGGAGTGCACGTAACTCTGGATGGTAGCACCTACAGGACTGCACTGTATGTAGACACACAGTCGGCCTGTAGTCAAGATTACATAAACTCACATTAATAAAACCCATTAGTTGACGCTACATGTACATCTTGTAGAAAACAGCAAGATCCTCTGACATGGTAAAAAAGAAATTGTTAAACTTAACTGAGAAACTTATAGTTTTTACCTTAAAACTAACTCATCTCTGTATGAACAGTAGAAGAGCTGCTACATGTATGTGAATGCTTTGACATTGTCAATTGAGGGATTATATAAAAGGTACGGATATCAACCTTCACACTTGTGGATTTAAATTTCCTTTAGAAAATACTTCAGCTTCTGTTTAACACTTCAAAGTTAAGCCAAGTTTAGCCTAAAGAAGACTGAGCTAATCCTATTTCTCCTCAAGGACTTATTCTGCTCCATTTGTCCTTTCTTGATAGCAAATTAGAGGTTTTGTGTGAACACGCTGATTTAAACAATGTCACACAGACTTTATTCCTTGAGTTTCAGATATAATATCAATACTTTCTTAGCAATTAATGGTGATGCAAATTAATTGATATTAAACCTTCACTGCTTTTACTCCCAGTATTTATTCTAGAAACAAGTACTGTTTATTGCTGTTTAATTACCACAAGATCTTCTAGTAGTGAAGTCTTTTGTTTCATTGTCATAAAATGTGTATAAAAATAAATAAAAATAATAGGAAACTGTGTAAATTACATTTATATGAATTATGTTAAAATAAGATGTTGTCATTTTTTATTTGTACCTTATATTGTATGAATATTTGTGATAAGAGGATTACTTTGATCAAGACTCCACTCATCTTTAGTTTATGTACACTGCTTGCAAAATGACCATAATAAGGTCTTGTGGCTTAATCATATTATTTATTTTTACACCAAACTGTGAAAACTTGAATGCTCATTAAATGTAAAAATATGTGTATTAGTCTAATGAGACAGGGTTAGGCCTGGGGAGTTCAATTATTTTTTTCACTTTAACAGATAGAAGTTATCATGAGACTAGAAAATTATGACTTTCAAAATCAAGCTGTATAAATATTCCACACATTACCATGTCACGATATTAAAACAGGAGGTTTATTACTTTACTTTTGGTAGGCTTTTATCGTTGTTAAATATAAAAAACAAACAGTTTTTTTAACAATTTTGCACAAAACAAAAACAAGTAGACTACACCATTGTTGCAACCCTTGCTTCATTATACTGGATTAAGATTACAGTCTCCCAGATTTTGCATTTCCCCTGCCTCAATGACCTTCTTTGTTGCTAACCTGGATTGTTTTCCTGGCCATTTTAAACTCATTATAACACTGAGTGTAAACTAATTTGCCTGCACCAGCCTGCTCATCACAGCTCCATCTCTTTTGGTTTCCTTCGTGTAGAGTTCCCTTCTCTGTATGGTCTTGTAGGGAAAACATTTCCTGGTAAATGGACACAATTTTTTACTTTTCTGTCACAACTCCAGATTCCCCTGACGAGTGCGGTCAGTGGCCCCTTAGTCAGGTCTGCTTCTTGTTTGCAGTATTTTCCCTGTTCATGTTGTTAAAGACTCCATTCCAGAGTTTACACTGAGAGCTGAGCCCACGAAGCCAATACGCTCTGGTTTTCAAGTTCCTGGGTTGTGGTTTAAATGTTGTGTCCAAATTGTATGAAATTTCACATGGATAGAAAAGAAAAGACACTGTAAATGTTTACTGCATCAAAAATGACTATATATATATATATTAATGCTACAACATACGTTCTGTAAGCAGTGATGCAGATTGACTCACCTCAGCATGCTGAATGCTGGTAGTGGTTAACATGACCGAGGAAGTATCATTGCTGTCTGAGTTGTCTAACTATTAAGTCAACCACTTGGGGGATTTATAGATGGTTTTTTGAAAAGACAAGATTGTAAAAAAGTGAAAAAACACTAATCAGACTTTCGCCAGAGCAGGTAAAAGGAGATTACAAGAAACCTTGTACTGCTTCTAAAAGGCTAAAAAAAATATATGTGATATAAAAGATTTTATTTCTGATTTGCTAAGCAATCACAAAAACAGGTTTTTTTTTTGTATACTGTCTTAAAATTGCTCAATTCGTGTAATTGTTGATCCTTTAACATTTAAATCAGTGAATTCCTAAATGCTCTAATGTCTGATCTGACCCTTAAAATAACCCAATATATATTTTTGTGTTTACCGGGCACATTAGTTTACAATTAAATAATTATAAGTCTCATATATGAGCAGTAGAGGAGAACCAGCACTCTGTAATGTAGAGGTGTAAACATGCTGCTTTGCGTTACCTCTTAACAGTTGTTTTTAGCAAGAGAGAACTCTACCCTGCCACTCTTTGTACCCCTCCTCATCACTTACATCAGTAAATCTGACCCTACAGGGGAGAAAGTCTCCACCTGGCAGACTGTTAATTAAGTTGACAGTGGGAGGGCAGGAGGGAAGGCAGCGCCCTGCTGACTGGAGGTACACCAGCAGAAAGCTTCCTTTCAATGTCAGGTGATAAAATCTCAGTACACCTAGCTCCACAGAAACTCTAAACTCTAAAACTCTGTTTTGTCTGCATCAGTTAAATAAATTATTTATCTATATCTGAACGTCATGTGAAGAAGTCTTTGCTCTATCTCCCGAAAGCTGTGATCATAAATCCCTGTCAGAACAGCGACCATTCACCATCAACACCTGTTGGCATTAGGTCTCAGCTTCTCGCTTCTCAAATATCCCCACATTGTTTGAAATGATCTTTTTTAATAATAATAAACAAAAGATGTTTAAGCTAACTAAAATATAGTTGTCAGTTTTTCCACTTCTATTTATTCCTTCAAAAAAACTAAGATCTTGTCCAAACAGTCACTGTTATCTATTAAAACATGCAGCTGTTTCCATTTAGTTTTTTTATTTACATATTCCTGCTTTTGTATACTTGATGCATTCTCTGCAGCTTCCTTATCTCTTCAGCTGCTGGGTCTGTATGAGCCTTCTTACAGCATCATTGCTTTGAAAGGCGTTACGCATGTCACAGGCAGGATTTTATTATGCAGGAGCACATGTTAGTTATGTGTTTCTATTCAGCTGCAGAATACGTCATAATTTTTCTATTTGTACAGTCTATCAATACATTTTTCCAGTATTCTCGGATACTTTGATATTTGTTTCACTATTAAAAGTAAAGCATTTAGTTATAAAATGCATATAAATTTAAATGAGTAGACATGTTTTGCACTTGTAAAAAAACTATTCTTACTGTCCATTGCAAAAACAAAAAAATAAACTCTCAAAATGTTTGCCTTTGAGTGTAAACTAACAGAAAATACTGAAAATCTGTTTTAAGTACTTGTGATTCTTCACAAGGAAAAATTGACCTAGTTAAGAAAGTTAAACCATAATCAGTGTTTTGAACGTAATGTAAATAAATGAAATAATTAGGTCTTTATTGGTTAATTATTTCACAACTCTGCTTGACAGGTAGTTCTGTCCATAACCTCCGATCATCTCGCTCCTGTGTGCTTAAAATAAGAAGACATATCATGTGTCAGGGCCGAGCCCAGAGCTGATGTTGCTGTGGAGATGCAGGTCCGGCAATATGCTCTGCAGCAGAGTGTTGAGTTACAGGATTCATGCAGCATCCATGCTGCGCATGAATTTATTTTGCTTGTACACGGGTGACCCGCTTACAAGGCTTATCCGGGTTTTTTACAAATTTGGGATGTGATGTTTTAGTATATCTGGTTATGCTTGTCTCTGTTGACACAGTAAACACTAGTATCGAGTTACTGGAACCACTCGACCTCTTTTCTAGTTTCTTCCTACTGAGTTTGTAAGTATGGTTACTTCTCTGATCACAGAAAGAAAAAAAAACTGAATTGTCAAGTACTTCTACAAATAAAAAATAATTTGACCTAAACTGTACTGTAGTGGACTTAATCAACCATATTGACATCATGTTTTGTTTTTGTTTTTTTTGTTTTTTACAGAAATTGCCTAAAAATCCTAATTGTGTTGAAATTGTATTTAAAAATGGTCAAAAGGTATTAGTGGGGATGATTGTGCATGTTACATGTTACATTTAAAAATCCCCAACTGCATAAGAAAGTAGCCTGTAACAGGACTTGGTACGCCGCATGTTTAAGCTGCCTGGTATTGGTTGATTCCTTTGATGCATATGTTTTTTTTACCAAAGGGCCACATCTAAAAGTTGCAGGAGATTACATCTAAAGGAGTGGACTTAAACCCGCCCGTTTTAGATGTTTCCATGAGCCGTCATCTGCTAAAGCAAACACAGATAACAAATGTAAAACATGCAGGGTGCAATTTTCTTATCATTTGACTTGGATTTATGTTTGTAAAACATGGTTACAATTAAAAATAATTTTGATATAATGAGTATGTTTAAGCAGTTTAAAAGAGATTTTAGGGTAGGTCCATTTATTTCTAACTGAAAATAAATATTTGACAGTTTTCAAGTGGGTTATATCTATTGGGCTCCAACCTTCAAATGGTTTATTTTCACTAGCTGAAGTGATTTAACTGAAGGATGATTAAACACGCTAGGTACTTAACTTCTGTGCTGTCACATGGTAATCTCTGGTTACATCCTCAGTTAATGTTGTCAGTATGTTCCCTCCTGCTCCAGGTATGCAATACCTTACAAGAATATTCTCTTCTTTTGTTTTAAGAACAGTTTGTGATCAAATACTATATATCTAGTATGTTTCTTGTTTTTGCATTGCTTTTAAAATGTTCTTTCATATTTACGCAACCCTACAGTTGGCCAATAGCAAAGTATCTGTTTATTCTGATTGTTTATAATAAGTATTAGGATACATAACAGCATAGTTTTTAAATAATTGTAGGAAATAATTATCGCTTGATTTATAGCCATGTGCATGAAAAAGAGGCACACCAAGGGTGAGTCTGGACCGGAGTCCAAGGCTACAGATTTAATCTGGCTGCTGTGGTCATGTGATTAATAGTGGCCAGGGGCCAGTGAATGGTGTAATTTATGGTGAGAGGGATCAACACGTTTAGATGGTTGCTGCTCCTGAGGGAAATCTGGCTCTTAAACCAACACGGCATTCTTACATTTTGTCCTCTTCTTCACCTGTAGTAATATGATGGCCTTGACGCCCTGGTTTTGCGAAAGATAATGAGTTTAGCTTGACACTGTAAAACTAATCAGACAGACTCCTGAAGCTGTTTCATTAAGCTGGTTAAAAGACGCACCCTGTGGATTTTAGCTTGTGATCATCAAGTAGAAATCTTAGAGACCACTTATCAGTTCTGTTATTTTGGGCATATTGATGGGATATTTAGGGTAATGAAGGCACCAAATTGTGTTTCTAATCAGATATTAAAGAGAATATTAAAAGTCTGTTGAGGACTGTGCGTCATTCAGTCTGCGGCGATGGCCTCACCCTCATCAGTCTCCTTCAGGCTACTGCTGTGATTGTGTGTGTGTGTGTGTTTTCACTAAACCATGGAACTGAACATCAGAGGAGCAGGAGGAAAGGATAGGTAGATTTTGCTGAGAGATTTGTTTTGGTGGGTAAATGTGTTGTTTTCACTGCCAACATCAAACCTTGCTGATTACAGCAGCTTCTGCCTGACCTTCCCCACCAGCTGCTCACCAAGTTGCCCCATCCAACAAGAGTTACCCACTTGCTGCCTAACGTTTCTCCTTGGTTATTTTATTGTGGTATTTTTCATTCCTGGCGGCGGAGGCTTACATCAAGATTTACTTTTTCCGGTGCATGGACCATCTCAAGAGCACCATAGTTTATACACATGGGGTTCTCTCTTCCTTCATTCTGTTTATTAGTCAGAGGAAATATGTAAATACAGTGACAGTGACGTGCTGTCTCGCCTCACTGTGGACCTTCCTTGTGAGAAAAATGCAGCCTCCAGTTTGACTGCAGGTTTTTTTCAATACCTAATGTACCTACTCATGTGATTTATGAAATCAGCGACAGTAGCAACTAGGATGACATCATACACTAAACTGACTTTTACTTTGAACACTGTAAAATAACCTCACATAAAAGGATTTTAGATGTTGCGCACACAATTATCATTTGTTTTCATGTCTTCCATACTTTCTAAAGATTTTGTTTATTTAAATGTAACACCAAATCAATCACTAAATTATTTAACAACTTCATAATTGGTGAGCTGTCTGTCTACAGAGGGTGAGTATAAAAAACCTAAATAAACCCAAATTCCCACAACACATACGGTAACAAAATATGTCATCAAAGTGCCAAATGAACAGCACAATAGTATTAAACACATAGTAGCTTTATTAGACCTTTACAAATGTTCAGAACATAATATATGCAATGAAACTTTAAAAAAAAAACTTAATTAAATTAACACAGCCAATCTGTATATTTAAAATGTATATATGTAAACATTTTCTTTAGTAAAAAAATACAGGTATTTAAAAAATATATATTTTAATGCTCCACTCAAATCCTCCCTACCACTGTCAGCAGGAGTCATTTCCTAAGTCACTTCCCCAGGTGTCCAGCGGGGGTCGCCAGTCCTCCGATGCTGGAGCTTCCTCCACAGGTGCGCCCGGTTACCTCTGACGAGCTGAGGCAGTATAAGAGGAGTGGTGAACCAGCTACTCGTCGCCTGAGTATTAATCTACTACCGGTAAAACTATCCTCAGTGCCCCCTGCGTTATCACTTCTAGTGTCTCTAGTATTATCTCTTGTAGTCTCTAGTGTTTTTGCTATTTAGCTTTTTGTAGAGTTTTTGGAACGTCTCTTGTTGTCTCTAGTGTTTTTGATATTTAGCTTTTGTAGAGTTTTTGGAAAGTCTCTAGTAGTCTCTAGTGTTTTGCTACTAATTTTTTACATCCCTAACCATCATTGTGTCTTCGTCTCAGGTCATCCCTTCTCATCTAGCAAAATCCTCCAACAAGTTCCTCTCTGGTTTCACTCACTATCTGGTTCAAACTCCTCTTGGCTAAGCTCGATCTGTCCGCTCCAGCATCTTCATCCGCTGCTCTGACCTCCTCTGGATCCAACCTCATCTTCACCACCGGAAAGGACTCCCCGCTGACTCCTTCCTGGCAATTCAAACCAACCATTCAAGTAAGATTGTTCCTTTCATTCATTCCCTCACACTCGACTGTACTCACCTCTCCTGTTCTCACCCTCAGAAGCTCCCGGTCTTCCACGTCGTCGACGCCCTTTGTTTCTTGCCGTTCCCTTTTGTCCCGCTGTTTCCTGTGTCTTGCCGTTCCTGCAGTTACCCGTTGCCGATCAGTCCGGATTCCCTCTTCCCATATCAACCAGCAATAAATCTTTGTAAACATCTCCTGAGAGTACTTTGTTTATGTGGGTCCGAAGAATTAACAACAGCATGAAAACCACATTTATTAAACCAAAAACCTCTACAGTTTAATTTTATATAGAACAGAATATTAATGATTTTGTAAAAAAAAAAAAAAAAGGAGCAGTCATCAGCAAATATAAAAACATTAAATAAACAGGGGGGGAAATAATAAGATTAACACACTGTGCCGTTTTATTGTGGACATAATCAGCATGGATGTAAAAACTTATTTTATTTTCTGGGAGCACTGATGGTTATTCAGTCTAACAGCCACTAGGAGGAAGGATCTGAGATAACGCTCTTTTGTGCGTTTAGGATGCAGCAGTCTGCCACTGAAGTGCTCTCTAGTTTAGTTACAGGAAAAATGTTCCAACAATTATGTTATTTTAGACAGTCCTTTTCTCTCCTACCACCTCCACTGTGTCCAGGGATCATCCTAGCGTGGAGCTGGCCAGCCTGTTGAAAAAATGGATTCCTCTCAGCTATATATAAGATGCTGATGCCACATCAAGCAAATTGGTCTTTAGTCGTACATGATACCATTGCTGGAAAAATTTGTTGTGAATTATGAATGAAAAAATCGAGAAGAAACATTTTCTCTGGGATGCCCACCTATTTGATATGATGGAGATAATTAAGAGTTGGGGGTAGTAGAAGATTTAGAAGATTCTATTTTGACAAGACAATGTGGTGTCCTCTCTCTAAACGACATTTTAACTGAGCCCAGAAGTGAACACAATGCTCACAAAAACTGTCATCCTATACATCACTTCCTAAGAAGGCGCTGGCAGCACTCACGTCATTGTCTCCAGGGCCAGGAATGAAAAATAAAACTGTCCTTAGACTCTTTTTGTTCTGCTAGGGGAAATGCCATAACATTATTATTGCACCCTGAGTTATGTTGCACTGAACAACAGCTTTGTTGCTGTGATGCTGAACACAGAAGGCTTGGTCTCTATCCAAGTATTGTAAACCCTCTTTTTCATGAGACTACAAGACAGCTTCTCTTCACAACTGTTGATTGTATTGATGTTGCACAAAGAGAAAAAGCAGGAAAGACACTATCTGGGATACCCGATAGAAAAACAGGACTAATATGTTGAGCTTAATAACCAAGGTTGCAAGAGACACACATTATTTGGAGATTAAGCTACAGAAGAAAAATTGGGCCAATCACACTGATAAAAAATATATATTTTGAGGTTTTATTCTATTTCTAGCATTATTCAAAGGACTGAAATGAATTTCACATGAAAGCATGAGCATAAAATCGAATATGTATAAAAACAGTACGCAAGTAAAACTAAGTGAAATATAGGAACAAGTAAAAAAAATAAAAAATAAAAA
Source organism: Orestias chungarensis (assembly GCA_032876305.1). Lineage (NCBI taxonomy): Eukaryota > Metazoa > Chordata > Actinopteri > Cyprinodontiformes > Cyprinodontidae > Orestias > Orestias chungarensis. The sequence continues at coordinate 1,510,389 of JAVLVB010000047.1, forward strand.
CTCAGTTTTAATCTGAAGGGTTTTATTTTAGCAAGAGGGCACAAACCAATTATACACAAAAGGTTTGCATTATCTGGTGAGACGTTTTGAGTTGGATGCATAACAGTGAGCTTGAATCTGTCATTTATCAGATGTTAGTTAGCTATGACTTTATGTTGCTTGGTTGATGTATACAACAACAATGTTATGGTAATGTTTCTGGTTTAAAAAAGGAATAAATAGGTTTGCCCAACCCATGAGAATCCAACCTAATACCTAATAATAACAGGTTTCATCTCGGAATACATGAGTCAGCTCACTTTTACTCTGTAAAACTATACACAGCTCACAATGCATGCATGTTAAAGATTGGAAATATACTTTAAATGTGCATTTTACCCAGGTAAAGATGTTTCAAACTTGTTAAAAGCTTTAAAAATCCAGTTTATGATTTGTTGATCACAGGTCATTTTAAAATAAGCTAGTCGGACACTGGAGAGTGCTAATTCTTTCCGATCTAAGGGCAAACATGGATGACAAACCTGTTATAGGCTGCAAAAGACAAATACCTTAAACATACAAAAAAAGGGCCACATTACAATGGTATGGTAGCATAGAGTCTATCAGAAAGTCCCAGTCAAATGCTAACTGAAAAAGCGGTAGCAGGAGAGAAAGGTTTGTGTTTTCATAGACATGTGCTACCCAATCAAAATGATTTTATGTTATTTTGCAAAGAGGGTATAGGCAAATAAAAAAAAGCTTTTAGATGTGCAAAGCAGGTTAGAGACATTCCACAAAACTGTTACAGTTATAATTGCGTAAGGTGACTGTCAACAGACTATTTGCTCTTGAACTACAGGCAAATGCACACCACTCTTTTTTTGTTTGTTTGTTTGTTTGGTTTTATCTATCTCACAAATTTGAGCTGTTTGTTGCTGATCAGTAACATAAAATCCCAGCAAATTGTGGGTTTAAGCTTTTGGACTGCATCAGTTGGGTTTCCCCTGGTTGAAGGGTTGCATAGAGCTTCCTCCTCTCCTCCTCTCTCCTCCTCCTCCTCCTCTCTTATTAAACACACGCACACACTCTTCCTCCACAGGCAGACTCGCTGGTTTGTTATCTGGACTGGATACTCCGGTCTTTTGCCTCTTTTTTTTTCCTAGAAAAATAAGGGAGAAAAGTTGCAGCTCCACACAACAATGATCCCTTCCTGACTAAATTTGAATGGATTAAGCCAATCTATTCTGAGCTCTAATGAGATTAGAGAGTCGGAGCCTTTCGTTGATCTCCTCCTCGGGGAACATTTG
>JAVLVB010000047.1:1511774-1524276 GCA_032876305.1 Orestias chungarensis
GAAGACGGAGGAGAAATGAAGTACCAGAAATACATAACGGTGATGCAGATGGCCATGGGAGTGACAGCCTCCAATAAAGACTGCCTCCCCGTCAAGAGGCAGCTGTGGTGAGTGGATGGAGGCGCGCCTCTGGATGGGAGCGCGTCTTGGTGTTGGTGCGTTCGCGTAAAAGCTGCTGCAAATGTTTTACTGGGTTCCTAAGACAATATGTCCATTTACTGTTATGTTATTTTTTCATGTTTTATATGACCACTTTTTTATGCCTCTATTAATTGCAACGTGAGGGCAAAACCATGCATTGTCTTTTCCATCACTGGTTGTTTAACTTTTAAATATTGAAACTGTTAGCTGCTCTCCACCTGTATTTGACCCACAGTGCTCTGTTAGGGTGAAACAGATGGTGCTCTCTGATTGGTTCCTTCAAGTGTTTGGATTGCACTGCTTTAAAACAGTCATCGATTTATTTCTCCGTCCTGTATCTAAATATTGTAACTAGTCTTCTTTTAGCATCCTTCTTTGATCTATTTTTACTTTTTTTCTTCGTCCATTTTAAGTTTCTGAAAATGTCTCAATGGAGAGAATCTTGCTTGAATCCTAATGTCTGTTCTTTTCTGTGTACAGTTTAATAAAAAACAAAGCAAACTTCTTTCATATTATTTCATAATCCAGATTTGTGACTCTTTTTAGAGAGATGTAGCTTTGACTGTTAAGACCAAAAAGTGGCAAAATTTTGCTTGAGAACACTTTTCTTCCAGTTTAGCTTATTTATAAAACTGAATAGGATTTATATGCAATAACATAATGGAATAAATCAATATATTCTTTTTATTTATTTGTTTTTTCAGTACTTTTCACAATTTGTTTAAGAACAGCCATGACTCCACACTCTGCATTATATTATAAATGTCTGCTTTTAACCTAAACACGTTTGCAAGAGGTTATTATGAAAGGAGTATATTTTGTTATCTGCCAAAGATAATTATTTTGTTGTTTAATTCAGGATGAAGCAGTTCATTTACTGAGCCTTTTTTAAAGTAATTAGCAGCTTTTAAAGCATTATCAAGTTTTTCTCTGACTGTGAAAAGCACACAAAACTTTATTTCTTCAGAAGAAATATGTAATAATTTTAAATTGATTTTCCACTGATGGACTCTATTTGATTGTTGTTGTAAACTGGTCTGAAATAACAGATGTATTTCTTTGAAAACTGTTTTTGCATCTAAACGCAATACAACTCAATATTCTTAAAGAGTAACAAATTTACTTCTAAGGTATAAAATTTGATGTTAGATCAAATATTTAGATAAAAGATTTGAGGTACGCCAAAATGTCTCAAAATACAAAATGCCTTGAAAATGTCCTCTTCGTACATATCCAACTATCCTTTAGTATTTGCTAAAAGTAAAACTTCTTTAAACATGTTTATTCCGTTACATCTGAGGTAAAACTACCACTGGATTTCAAAGAAGGACCATAATACCTACAGTATTAATCAGAAATACTTTATTTATCCCAAAAGTAAAGTAAATGATGTTGATTTTATTATTATGGTGATGATGGTGGTTGTGGTGGTGAAGTGTATTCGCATAGCTGGGTATAGTTATAATATTTTCATTAAATAAATCCAATATCTGGCTATAAATACATTGATTACTAGTCTCAAACAAAATGTAAAGTAATACCAAAAAATATATATCCATTTTAACAAAACCGTACTTCCAGCAGGATCTGGATCAGTGTGAGCAGCCATCTGCTGTGGGTTTAAGGAGACAGACAAAAACTAGTAGTACTGCCCAGTAGTACTTTCTATATTTCCCACAGAAGCCCTTTTTATATTCTATTCTTTCCATAGAATAGGCTCTCTCAAGGTCTGGGAAGTCCTCAGCATTCCCTAAAATAATTTCTAAGTGTCTTTTGAGAGAGGATGTCTCTGGTTCTTCCTTTACCTGAAAGTAGGTCGGGGAGATAAATGGAGAATTTGGAATAAACAGTGGCAGGTTTTTACAAACGTTTTACGGACTTATTAATTATTGTATTTATGGTAGTTATTGCTATAAACAGACCCAAAAAACATCAGTGACATGCTAACTCTAATAAAAAATCTACCTGAATGGTTCCAAATAAAAGAGACAGCATACAAACATAAAGCAACCTAATTAACACCTTTCTGGCGTTATTGCATTAATTCATACCTTAAGATGTATCTAATGTATTTTCAAGGCTCCTCTTTGATAATTGAACGTAATAATTTAATTATATAGCTCAATTTAGAAAGTGACATTTACGTGAAACCACCCTGCTTACGTCAGCAATGTTTTCATTATTTCACTCGGAATCGTTCGGTGCATCTTCAATTATAGCTTCTCTTCTCTGAGTGCGTTTTAGAAAAGAGAAATTAGTCACAAGGCGGTGCTGAAATTGATTTCCTGCTAATGGTTAGTAGGACAAAGTAGACAGAGCACAATGAGACACAAATTACAGAAATAAGAAACCGAGACTGATGACTTCCCTAATGCAACTGGTCCGAGTATTTCTGCTATCCTCTTTTGTCCATGCATTTTTAATACTACATTTATTGGACAATTTTGGGATTTACCAATCTGCTTAAATTTGGATTCATACTTTTTTTGTGTGTTTCGTGTAGAACAAAGTGGAAAACTGTATTTGGAAAAAAATACCCAGAGAAGCATTCCTCTCCCTTCAAAAGTTTACTTATCTTGTTTTTATAATCCGTATTTAGCAGAAAACTTGAGGTCTAACATCCAATCTGCACATTTACTGAAAGGCAGACAAAGAGTTCAATCCAAACTACCTTTCATTCAGGAACTATCACTCTATATTGTGTTTGTATCTGATATCCAGCAATCCCCGGGTGGATCATGAATTTTGGATAACTTACTGTAGTCAGGTATCACCCCACACAACACTGTGAAAGCTTATCTCCTTTTAGTTGGTAGCTGTATTAAATTTGACAGAGTACTTTAGTATTTTAGTTTTGACACTTCATTCTTCAGAGAGTCATGGTGGTCTAACTCTGGCTGTCACATCTAAGTAGGGGGGTGGGTACACGGCTATTAAAACTGGATTACTGTATTGCCTCCGACAGCCATTTTAACGTTGAGAAGCTGAGCCAGAGTACATCAGCAGTGAATGCTTCATAGAATCTTCCCGTGCATTCACTCACGTGCCGTGTCTTTATTCTGAGTGACTTGAGATTCCAGATCAGTGGAACTGCATGTTAACTACTAACTCACTGAAGAGAAGGACATACAGGAAAGTAAAGATTGAATTTGACCTATTTCCACAATATCATTACATGCGCTTACAATGAGTAGAATATCACCAACAAAAAAAAATACACTTACCTGCAAGCTCACCCACTTGAGTACCAACTGAAAACCTATTTTCTTTCCCATGTTGCCACAGATTCCCTATTGAATTTAGGTGTAGACCTAGACAGATTATTTGTCTAGAGGTTGAACTTTGGCTCCAACAAGAAGTATTTTTCCACCTTTAATATATATTTTCCACAGTATTACTCTCAGTATTAAAGCTTCCTTCTCCCTGCTGAGGAGAAAATTACATTCCCACATGTCTTATTTGGCTGTGTATTAATTGAAATTATGGAGTTAACAGTGAAATGAGATGTTCACAACTTGGAATATAACCTATTCCTGCTGCACATTGCCATTCCTGACCAAACAAACAAAAAAACTGTATTTCTTTGTGATAGTCACATTTAGTGATGATTATCCATGTTCCAAGTTTCGGTATTAATTTTATTAAAATGTATTATGACATAAACATTACTTCACTTCATCCTGACATTGTGAAAATTCCCAATAGTGGCAGAAGCATAAACATAGTTTTCATCTCTTCATATTTTATAAACTACCTTTCTGTAATCTCCTTGTACAATGTGTATAATGAGAATAAAGGCTATTCATTCATTCATTACAGAGGCATTCTATTATATGGGTAACATTGCTTACAACCTCTGGCAGCATCCAACAGCATAGGGGAAAAAACGTTATCTGTAAGTTAAATCTGTTCAGAAGTAAGCAGGCACCTCCTGTTGTTAAGGTTTTAAATACTGTGAGAAAATATGTTAATCACTATAGCTGGTAAACAACAGTAAAACTAATGTAGATTCCACTGCTTCCTTTTCAAATACCCAGCGGAGCATTTTATCATATCTTTGAAATTTGAAATTCCCAAATTTAAAATCTTAGCCAAACATAGATCCCTCATTCGTATGTGCAACAATAATATCCTGCAACGACTGAACTGTCGATAGTAATAAGGAAACTGCCTCAAGTCAATGATGCTGTGATAATGTGTTTGTAAATGCTTTTTTTTCCCCCTAAACATTGGAAATTGTTGCAACCTTTAAATAAAAAGCTAGACAAAGACAAAAATCCAAACAAAATATGTTATTCGGAAACAACAACAATGATTTATAGAGTCTCTGCAGGATTAAACAATAAAAACATATTGGTAATTCACCAAGATTTGTATAATCTGTTAGTTTGATATTATCCGCAAGTAATAATTAGTCAATGTTGGATTTTATGCGTGGGTGTATTGTTCTTGTGGGCCAGATGTCTACTCTGCAACACTCCACAGTTATAAAACCCCGCCTGGTGCTCTTAGTGCTTAATGATGCATTAAGCCAGCGTCCCTTCTTCCTTCTTCCCCCTAACAAACTCAGCCCCACACAGACAGACGTAGCAGCCAGTCTGCCATCAGAAAAGAAAGAAGCCCACACACCCTCTCCCATTCCACGCTCCAGTGGAAAAAAACACCCTCAGAAACTCCTGTCATATTATCTCCACACTTCCAGACACAGTCATGAGGCATAATCTTACTCAAACTGACAATGCCTTGCTTTGGTTTCCTCAACAAGAGTACGTGTCTAGAGTTTGTCTCTTAATAATCACAAATCCTGCCCTCACCAATGTTTAAAAGTTTGAATGAATGTGCAAATGTGATTGTTTCTGTTTACTTTTTGGTGTTTCTGACAATTAGAAACTCACATGTTCTTACATTGGCAGACCGACTGTAATCTCCGCTCAGATGGTTTATGCCACTAAAGGGAAGAGATTACACAGGGTTTATTGACTTGTGGCTCACCCGGTTTCTCCCTCCCACCCTAGAGCATACTGTGGGATGGAGTTATGTGTTGCTACTGATGTGTGTCTATGTTAAGGGGTGTCTATTCCAGAGGGAATGTGCTTGGGTTTGCCATTTTAGTAAAGACTCTTTAGGTTCATTTTAAAAGATGGTAACTGGGAAAACTATAGTTTTCTTTCTGATGTTAGATTCACAGAATAGCTAAAACAAAACTGAATCAACGAAATACAAATAAAGATTCATTTTTCTATTTTTCATCTATAGTTTATGCTAGATTTATAGATTAATATTGTAACCTATTAGTGGATAATAGTAATAAATGTAAATTACCCAAAGATATATGTTTTTTGTTTTTTTTTAACAAATACAAGTTTAGTGGAAAACTGATCTCTGTGGGGTTCAGCGACCTCAGCCAATCCAATATTAGGTGGATCTGTAAAAACTTAAGAACTTGTCTAAAAAACATTACAACCAAATTACAGTAATTATTAGTTCAAACATCCATTACACTTTAATGCAGAAACTAACATTCACTTTTATCTTTATCGTCACTCTTGGGGGTACAGCCCATAAGTGGCAAGGAGCTCAGAGAAAAGCTGCTGCTGACAGTATAGGTGGGTAAGGCATCTGGATACGATGCCTCATGGTCGCCTTCCTGATTAGATGTTTAGGCCCCATCAAATGCTGGAGAGACCATGTTTCTCAGCTCTACAGGGAATGCATAGAGTATATAGATGGATGGGTGAGTGTTTGTTTGTATGAATAATTTCCACATAAGCTTTCCACATAAAAATGCGCAAATAGGTTAATCCAGTGCAATGTATTGTACAATGCTGCAAACATTGGTCAATACTGTGCATTTAGTGGTACACTGTGGTTTAGTATATAACTAGATCTTGGAATCTGTGTACAATATACGGTGCAACAGTAAAAAAAGACACCAGCTGAAAATGCTACAATTCCTTTTTATCTATAAATAGCAACATAAAACACATATTAAACATGCTTGCAGGAAACTTTTGAAAAAAAACTGTCAAAAAATAACCTGCCTGGTAGCGTAACACTGTTTGAACACTGTGTGGAGCTTATTAACCACCAGCATGGTACATTAATTAGACCCCACCAGGCATGCAAAGTGCGCAAATTGTGACACTTTTGGCTTTCCGCTCCACATTCTCTCTCCACCACTGCCAAAGATCAGTGGAGAAATCAGCTCAGCAGAAGGGAAGTTATTAAATTTTAAATGTTACAGAATGTGTGAACCCTCAAGCTCCTATTTCTCATTTTTACCAGCAATTATTGCATTTCTTTTTTTGTGGGATGTGTTAGATTGTATCACTGAAAAACATAATATTCTGTCATTCCATGTGACAAAAATCCGTGGCTAAAGCATTCCTGGCCTCTTGTGGCTTTTGACAGTCACAATGGCTCAACAACATCAAAAAAAAAAAAAAAAAATATCCATCACTGCGATCTGTCAAACAGAAAAACACAGAGGGAACTAACTGACAGAAGTCCCAGTCTTTGTTTTTCTTATACCATTCTTGACACTTTTTGATCTGTTTGTCAGGTTTGACACTTTACTAAATTACACTAGTGACACTTTACATCCAAAAGTGCATTATCTTATGAAATATGTGCTGTTTGTTGTAATTCTGCCTCTATGTGAGTCTGAAGTTACATAAAAACCTAGTTAGGATTCAATTCTATACAGTAAATTGAAATACCATAAAACAGTTAAATGTATTGATTATACACATGAGAGTGGTAAGTGGTATAGTGATAATTATGATTATTTTCTGTTTACAGTTATTGAAATTACATCATTTTTAAGTGTTAATGTTAATATTAGTTAATTTCCAAGCCTTTAGTATTAAAGACATGTTCAGAGATAGACTGTGTGTTGGTGTCAGTGTTTGCTGTCTGTCAGCCGCTGACCTCACTGTTACCCTTCTCTCAGCAGGGGTCGACCAGCACTCGAGATGTGACCGTTATTGAGTCTTGTTTGCTGCATGTCTATATGCCTAATCTTGTCTGTCCATCTGTCAGGTCTGTCTGGCCCAAAGAAAGTCCTGATCCAAGTCTTCTTCTTAACACGTAGTGTGTCAAAGTTCTCACAAATAACAACACCCAATACTTGGTTTGGTGTCTTCTTTGTTCTCAGACTTTTTAAAGAATGTTTTGAGCCTTGCATTAGATCAGTCAACAGTTTTTTTTTATTTTAGGGATGATCAGTGTGGTCATTGTTATAGAGATGGCTTAATCATGTGTGTGTATCTTTTATCAACACTTGTCCCCTAAAGTTCGAGGAGACCCATAAGCAAAGTGATGCATTATCAGCATTAGTCAGGCATTACGAAGCGGTTTGCTCATTCTCTGAGCCATACGCTGACAATGTCTCTTTTGTCTTTTTGCATTACAGTTGCTCTTCTGTGCTTTGATCCAATCCTGTCTCTACACTAAGAAGAAACATGCATGGAGGGAGTCTTACTTCTGCATTTCTTTGTGCTTTGTTCCGCTGCTTAGTTGGTAATTCTTTGTTCTCTTTCATCCTTTTTTTTGATATCTGTCCTTTTGAAAGTAAAACCACTGACTGTCTAAAAGCTTCTTTAAAAAAAAAAAAATGTAATAAAAGCGGCAGTGATGCTGATACGAAAGCGCCACCGTAGCCAGATGATTTAGAATAAACAAAAACAAAAACAAACATTTACATTATCGACTTAACATTATGACTTACTGTTGGAGAAGATACACAAAAAAACAAAAATGAAAGTACTGCATGTAAATGAAGCATTGAATTTTCTTAAGGATAGGACAGTTGATCTAAAATGACATTTATCACTCATGCATTTGTTGTTAATAAGAGTGTGTGAGTCATTAAGGTTTGCTGTGTCAGGATTTGAGGTGAAACACCTGCTTTTAGTTGGTCTCTTGAAAATGTGGCAGTGTCTCTCTCAACATGGATGATATACACCCTAAAACCCTTTTCCTTGATCTCCTAGTTAAAAGCTAATTAATCAGAATATGAGCATCTTTCTTTGTCAAATATATAAATCCTAGCTACAAATTAGATGCATTTATTTTCAATCCTATCATGGAGGTTTCAGGTTTTGACTCCAAAAAGTTTGACTAAATGTTATTAATTACTTTTTTGTTGTGTACTACCACAAATGGATCGTCTCAGCATCACAATGTTAGACTGATTTCACACCTAGACAGACACTACTGTGACAGTCTGGATCCAGTTCCTGGAAAGAGCAGCCCAGGAAATTCAGTTCTGTAGCGGAACACCAGAGGTGTTTGTGTTGAGCTTTGATTGCTGAGCTGCTGTGTCGCCACTCTGTGGGTTTCTTCACAACACCAGCCCTTTTTTTTTTTAGCAACATCTATAATTACTCAGTTCTGTGCAAAAAACAGATGTCATCAGACAGGATTTATATTACCTTTATGTTTAGCAAAAAGGAAGGAAAAAGAAAAAAAATACCGACCATTTTTTTGCCAGTAAATTATGTGATTGTGTCCAGTTTTTGTCCCATCATTGGTGTTGCTATGTACATTGCTTTAATATCAGATCGTATTATCAACTGAGAAAAGGTTTTGCATGAATTCTATAATTACGCAAAGATCTATTGTTGAAAGCATAACAGCATTTTAAAAGGTAAAGCATGTTTGCGTTGTTTAATACATGTATAGAAAGTATTTAATGCTGGAATTTAATAATTAAAGGTTGTATGTGGTAAAAAGTCATCTCTATAATAGCTTGCATGTGATTGTTGAAGCTGAGTTAAACAAATGTTATTATGAAGCTGATTTCATATTGTACACAGTCAGGGATTGTGTAAGCAATCACATTTTATTTGTCACGTAAAAGATAAAAAGTTCTTTAACAGGTGTGAACGGTAAAACCCAGTTAGACATGATCAAAAAGAGATGGTGGAAGTTTACCTCCACAAATATTTAGGACTAACAACTAGAAAAACATTTGAATTTGCTGCAAAAATGAAATGTGGAGCCTCTATAATAAACTACTAAAGAAGCATAAGGGATAGAAAAGTTTTAATAAGTTGACACAAAGCAACAATTTTACCTTAAATATTTTGAAGAAGACAGCAGAATCAAACGCAAACCTGCTTGCTGATCTACTACATTTACATTTACATTTATGGATTTAGCGGACGCTTTTATCCAAAGCAACTTACAAAAAGAGGGGTTAACATTGAACTACGACGCAATTTACCTGCAATATGCTAGGAGAGGATTTAACATCAGTAGCATATACCTACTAGAATAGGTAGGCATATGCATGCTTGCTTAAACCTAGTATCTCTGCAGTAAATGGAAAAACTATTGTTTAGTGATAATGAATAGGCAGCAAATACAGAAAGATCAGATCAGAACTGAAAGCTGACCTTCTGAAACCGCAAAACTGTTAGCTGACAAGTTGTAAAAATATTAAGTTTACTTACTGAATACTGTTCCAAAATTGTCTGCACAGCTGTGAAATCAACCTGGAGCATTTTCTGGCCCTTGCTCTAAAAGACAATGATATGAAAAAGCTTGCTAGAATGGGACACATTTTCATAAATGCTATAAAATTCTTAGATATAATTTTCAAGTAATTGCAAATCCCAACATTTGATCTGAGTCAGAAATTTTAGATGTTAAAAAAATGTACTACTGTAAGTAGAAGTATTTACTTATTTGTTTGCGATTTTAACACAAAAACCTTTGTTCTCTCATTTAATGATAGGCGAAAATATTAAGCTACTATGGGATTTAAATTATTAATCTTTGCTGACAGGTGCTGTTGTTAGCACACATGTTACTTGAAGAAATCAAAAAATACAAAAAAACAACTAAAAAAACAAGTTAATGATTCATATGTACAAAGACCAGAAAGAGCAGAATAGTTGAAGAGTGAAACAGTTTAAATAGCAAGTTAAATATTGCAAAAGCAGGAAAGGATCAAACATTGCTCAAGAGCTTTCATACAATATTATTTTAAAAGAGCTTCAAAAAAGCCTGTTTAAACCAGATTATTCTCAGGATAATTTTGAGGCTTGAGGTTGGATAGACACAGGAAGATGCAATCCTCTGGAACAAGCGATCCCCTCAAGATTTTTCTGAAGTAGATGTTCTACATGATATTATCGCACAGTTTCTGAAGATTTGTTGTTATGCATTATGAAAAGGGGCTGTCTTCTGCTGATGTAGCCCATCTGCTTCAAGGTTGAAGGTGTTCTGTTTTGAGAGACACATTCCTTGTTTGTAACAAATGGTAATTTGATCTACTGTTACGTCTCTGTCATTTTAAATCAGTATGCTCATCCTCATTATCCCGGTGTTCTTACACACACATCTGTCACAATAAGTTGAAGGTATAGTTTTTATATAAAAAAAATTGTCTGTGCTGACTATCTGAGCTGGAGTTTTGTAACATTATCAGTGTCTGAAATGTTTAGATCAGCCTGTCGTCAGCAGCCATGCTACATCCAAAGTCGCTTAGATTCACTTTATTCCTGATTCTGACGCTTGGATTTAAACCAAAACTAAACCAATTAATCCTGAACTGCTCTTATCATTTTTCTAAAGCAAATGATCCTATCTGTAACCAGATAGGGTCATTTCGTCCAGCATAAATATAGACGATCCACAGCGTTCTAAGTTGATGTTGCTTTAATATGGTTTATTAGCTTTCCGCTGTTGAAGACGATGGGATTTCAGATTACTGCAAGGTTAATCCCCTCACTCTCTTTCTCTTAGGGCTTTTACATTCTCAAGAATTATCGGTAGCACGCTCAGCTGCAGCACTTTTACTAAGGACAAAGCGGCTGTGAAAGTTTACTATTGGGAGAGTAAACCACTATATCAGAAATAGCCATGATTTCCGGGGGGAATCTGTTATCCACACTACAGTTTAATTAATTAGTTTGAAGCAAGCTGTGAGTTTTGAACCCTTTTTTCTATCGGTATGTGATTTTGTCACGTTAAGGTCAGTCTGTATAATATGAATCACTTATTAAGATGTTGAATTATTTTAAGCCTGAAGCACTACTATAGTTTAAACATTTGCACTTTTGAAAATCTGTTTTTATAGTTCTGTATTTAGTCCAGATGATGTCTCTGAAGGATTGTGTCACATATTGGTGGGATTCTTAGATGAGGTTATTTATAAAGCTCTGCTAGCAATCTCTTATTGCACAGCAGGGTGAGATTCTCTATTTTGGGCTACAGGCTCATGTAATATTCATAAGTTTCACCTCTTACGTATTGCAATTTGTAGCTAATGTCTCTTGTTACTTATTTATTTTTAGACTCTAAAATGATGCCATTGTCTGCCACTTGTATTGATAGGGGTCACATTGGGTTTGCTTTGTGAGCACACGGTAGCCTGTTTGTGGGTTTCTCCCCATTTCTCCAGAGGCAGTGAAAAGTGAAACTTACTCCTGTCAGCTAAGAGAGCTCAGCCTGTGTCTAACTCACTGGCTCAATATGTCCTCGTGAAATCCAGCAGCCCCGATAATGATAAATCATTCATAGGTCGCCTGCAAGTGAGAAGTCCTTCTTGCGCTCGTGAGGACCTTTAATGTTTTTTTCTTGGTTTAGCTTTTTCTTTGTACCAGAAAAATCTAATTGTGCCACTTGCGAACCACAAATATGTGTAAATGATAGATTAAGACCTTTCACTACAGAAAGCTCTTTAACTATCATAAACAAAATATGTTTATGTTGTGCAAGATTAAACTGTTTTCACACTCAAATTTCAAGATGCTCTCACGGATTTTGAAAAAACTTTTGAACAAACTGTATGCTCTAAATAAATAAAATAATCTTTAACAATGTTATAATAAAAGGAATTATTTGAAAACTGATTTCTAAGAGCAGATAGAAAGTAGTTTTGGTGACAAAATAAATTATCCAAAAGGGAATCAATTAAAACAGATGCAGTTTTGAGTTTGAACGTCTAAATGCAAAGAGGCATTTTTGCAGAGAAAGTTTTGAACTGTAATAAACTAGAAATATTTCCCCTTGATTTACGATAATAAACTTCTTTCATATCACCAAACAAGTTTTTTCGTAATTATATCGGATTCTTATATGAAGATTGGATTGTAACAAATCTGTTTTACAATCAGTCTTGGTTTCATGAATTCTCTGTTGTGAGTGAATAAATATATATATATATATATTTATATATATATATATATATTTATATATATATATATATATATATATATATATATATATATATATATATATATATATATATATATATATATATATATATATATATATATATATATATATATATATATATATATATATATATATATATATATATATATATATATATATATATATATATATA
>JAVLVB010000047.1:1547672-1566606 GCA_032876305.1 Orestias chungarensis
GTGTGTGTGTGTGTGTGTGTGTGTGTGTGTGTGTGTGTGTGTGTGTGTGTGTGTGTGTGTGTGTGTGGCGTTCATTTCCTAATGTTGTTATTGGTACTGTGACCCCTCACTCTTAGCGCCTTCACCTCTGTGGAGCAGGAATCCAGTCGTCCCGGCTGTTGATAGTTTTGTCCTTAATGGTCACTCATAAATAAAGTGGCAACTAGTAAGGAGTGAAATTGATTTCCAGCAGCACGGAGGGTTGTTGGAGATTTATACTTGTTGTCTAACTCCTCTGCAGTGCTGTAAATCACTGTTACCAATATGTTTTTCCGTTTGTTTTCTTCCCCGTCCCACCTCTGCCCATAAATGAGACTACTGGAACAAAGTGTTTGCTTTCTCTTTTAACTTCTGTGACTTTTTACTTTACATGCTCAGGTTACCTTGTCTGTTGCAGCTTGTTCTCTGTTTTGACTCTATAAAGGTTAGGATGTCTGATTACTTGTAGGTGTAACATAAAAAATTGAAGGATGACTCAACAATATTACTCATTACTGTTGAATCTCAGATAGCAGGACTTACAGAAACACTAAATGGATTTATTTCTTAGTAAAATAAAGGGGGTAATTTTCCTTGTAGCTAGTTGCGAGTAGTGCATTGATCTGACCTGCATATCAGATCATTTCCTTTAATCAGTCTTTGTGATTGTCCTTAAATCGTTAATCCAGCAGTGCAGTGGCGGAAAATGTGCTGTCCCTGAGACGCATAGGAGTGTTTTTCCACTGTAATTATGCGTGTGACTCCAAAACCAGGCCCCAATTGGTTAATAAATTGGATTTCCATTGATGTTTTTGTGAAATTTGGTGCCTAGCACATCTAACTTTGTACAGAACAAAGTATTCAATAACAATGTTTAATTCCTTCAGATCTAGGATGTGTGCTTTGAGTGTTCCCCTTATTTATTTTCGAGCAGAGCACTTGCCAGGGACACATATGCATTAACGTTTTTGAATTTTGCACACTGTTGGGCCAATGTTTTCTCTGCTCTGCTTCTCTGTGCTGAGTCTGGCCAGGTGCTTCTAGCCATAACAGACTTGAGTTTATTAATGTTCATTTCCTCTCGTCTGTTTGCCTCTGGCGGCCCGGCTTTCCAGTCCAGCCTCACTGGAATTAAGGGAGAGGCCTGTGGTGAGGCCGAGACTAAGCTCAGGAATGTCTCTGTTATCACAGTGAGAAACGATGGAGGGAGGAATGTAACGTGAGGTCAGTATGTAGGACCCCCCACTGTTGTTGGGGCAACTTTAGCCAGGACTGCTGGAGGTTGTAGTGGTTTCCATCATCAAAGATTTGATCACCACACAGCTCTGCTGATGGGCTCATGTTACTGCATTCCCCTGCTAGTGCCACAGCCCACTGCATCTAATTTTAGAGATGGAGCTTTTTAGATCAATATTTCCTCTCCTATCAGTGGCAGTGTCATGTAGATCATGTCACACCTTGTTCAGATGTCACACCGGGTTGGTGCTGCTCTGAGTCCGTGATATGCTCCTGAGGATCCTAATGCAACAGTGTGTGAGACTTACACGCTGAAACCCTGAAAGTGCATTTGAAAGGACTACAATCCTCCCCCTGGGTTGATGTAGCTGGAATGAAACATCAAAAAAGGTCTGATGCGTTTTGTAAGACACCATCTAAATGGGTGATTAAAAGTAGCATTTAACTGAACTCATGGCTTGGCTAATAATAAGTAAAATGTACAGATATTAATTTTACTGTTAATCATTTGCTTTATGTCTACATAGTTTAAGGAGTCTGGTTTTCATTTTGTGTGCAGGCATATTTGCATCTTTCTGTCACTGTGTCTGTGCTGCGGGCGTCTACAATGGTTGTAAATAATAACTGTTTTCAGCACCAATGAATCCAGTGACAGGAATGACACTGTCAGGATCCAGGTTTTGGTTTGGTTCAGTTTGTTGTTGTTTTCATTTATATTTAGTTTTTGCTTTGTTTAGTTCATGAGTAGTTGTTAATATTTTGTCTCTGGTTGAGTTTTTGTTCATGTTCTCTAGTTTGTTCCTCCACTCCCCTGTTCTCTATTTCTTCCTGTGTGTGTATGTGTGTGTTCCCTCATGTGCGTGTTCTCCACTCATCTTCATTCACATCTGTTATTAATAATCCAATCATCTCCTCCACCAATCCAACCCCGGTTCCCCTGTTACTTAAGCCACTTTCATTCTCTCACTCACCGCTGGATCGTCTGTTGTTCTCCCCTGATGTCTTCGCTCCAGATTTTCCTCCTCCACGTCTCCTGTAAGCCTTCTCTTTTGCTCACCGAGTTCTCTGTTCCTGGCTCTTCATTTTTTGTCCTCTCTCCTGGTTCTTCATTTTTGGTTATCTCCCCTGGTCCCGTCCTGTGTTTCTCTGTTGATTACTTTCACTAGTCCCCGGTTTCCTGTCCCTCTTCCCCCTCGTGATTGTTATTGTTCTTATTGTGTCAGTTTATTTCCGCCCTTCCCGTGTTCCTTAGTTGTGTTTGTTTATTTGATTAGTAGTGTTTAGTTACGTTTGTAGTTCCCGCGTCTCGGTTAAGTTCTCCGCTTTGTTTACATTTTAGTAGTTCCGCCTCTGCTCTCTGTTTGTTTCCGCGTTTTTCCGTTTCCGTTTTGCCCTAGCTCGTGTTTATGTTCCGTTTCTTGTTTATGTCCATCTTATCATCCAAGCAATAAATTATTTATTCACTCAATTCCACCTCTGCTCGAGTCATTTAAACATTGCGTGACAGACACACACATTCCTGATGAGTAAGATAAAACCATAACACTGAGGTTTCTGACTGTCAGCAGTTTAAGACACCTTATGGATCTGGGTTTAAATATTATATATATTTCTTGACTGTGGTGGCAGCAAGGAAGATTTGATAGCTGGACCAGCAAGTGTAACTCACAGTACGAAAAATTGTTCGAGTTGTAAAAGATCATGTGATCTTCTCTGTTATATTTTCATGGATTCCGTACACTATTTTAAATCTCAAACAAATTCATGTTTTGCATTACAATATTAAGTTCCTGTGTGGGCTCTACTCATTTTTGCTTATATTGTAACGTAGGAGTAATTCAGTATTTAGATCTTGTAAAACCTCTTTATAACGCCTACAGTGTAGTGTTTCAATAAATGTGTGCAGTCCATCCAGACTTCTTCACGCCATCACTGCTTTTGTTCATTACCACATGACCGTCTCTCGATTTTTGCAAAGAACTGTATGAAAAATGCAACCTAAGTGCAGCCGTGTGGATGAAAATTATGATTTCACGAGAATGATTTAAGATAATAAAATGAAAAAGGTAACCAATACAGTATTGCAACCAAGGTATCTGAATTGTTGTGTCTGAATGAATGACCATAATAAAGGCTTAGAAGAGGAAGCTGAGATCACAATTCCCACAATGGATAAAAGATTAATGTTGTTTGAAAATCTCAACGTTAGCTACAATGTTCAGATGGCACACTCAGAAATAGAGAGGTTTTTTTGCACTATTATTTTGTTTTAAACTTGATCAGTTGACATAACTGACAAAAAAATTAGAATAATAGTTTGTAATTGAATTTAACACGTTGTTTTACCAGCCCGTTTAGATGCAAATGCAGATTTCTTTGAACCCAAGGTTAACTGCTGTAAGTAAGGTACGTTTTTGGTGTCCCAATGTGTCATCCAGCCTGACCTTCCTCCAGGTCTGCTGCCCCCTGCACAATCCACCCTGACTAACAGCATGACGATACGACTAATCAGAGCCTTGTAGCAGTGGTTTGCGTAACCTTCTACTCATACACCGGCTGATTAAACTTAATCCAAAACCTGCTAACAACACAAACATAAGGTAATGTCATTAAGTCTTTGATTTTGTCTCATGTAAGTAAAATATATTACTTGCAACCAGGAAATGGTGGAACATTATTCAGAGTTAAATTCTAATCTATTGTTTTTGTGCTTATAAACCATTTGTCCCTGTACCCTTGCATACATTTCAGCCATTTAAAAGTTGAACCAAGACGGGCAGCAGTGTTTCTTATTAAAATAATAGCCCAGTGTTAGGTTTTCTTCCACTTTTTATTGTGTTAGTCCCAGTAGGGCTGCCTCCATATGTTGTTTGCTGTACATGTCACATGGTCCAGCCAGTGGCACTAGTTCGACTGAGGGGGAGCCCCAGGTGATACGAGAGCTGTAGGCAAACAGAGGCCAGCAACATCTCTCTGCTGAAGTCTGTTCTCTCTGCCTGAGTTGCAGTAAACACAACACACACAAATACACACCCACACCGTGTGGAGATTCATTTCTCGTTCTTCCCTCTCTGCATATTCTTTGTAGACAGCTGTGCATTGAAAAAAGAGGATACTTCTCATTTTACCTTGAATCTGATATTATGCTGTTGAGAGGCGAAGACAACAATTACTTCTTGCTGGCATTTCTGTTGGTCATTTCAAGAGGATTGAGGTGTACACGTTTAGTTTCTGTGATCTCACAGGATCTGTGTACTGTTGAACAGGACGCTGTAAATCCCTGCTCTACCGCCAGCTCAGTTGTGACCCAGCTCAGGCCCCACAGGGCCCACCGCCCCACCGCTGACATAGAGTGGCTTTTAGGGCGGCTCCCTTTGTGCTGACCTCATCAGGCTTGTCCTTTTAGCATGGAGCGACTCCACAGCCTTGTGGCTCTTTCTTTCTTTTCAGGCAATAAATGTGCTAAAACAGCATTCCCTAATCACTTGGCATCAGGGCCTGTTGTGTTGGGCATTAGTGGTTCAAACTGACCACTGGGATATTATAAAAATGAGTGTGACAAGAGAACACCAAAGCTGGTGAGTCTGGATCCTGGCATTGGACAGCTAGAGGATTAGTCAGCTAACGCATGGGCTGGGGATTCTGCAGGGTCGGGTCCCATCGTATCTCATCACCACCAGGCTTGAGGCAGCCCCCATGGCTGCTGGATCTCCAGCAAGACGATGCTCTGCTTCCTTAAAATCATCCCCTTTTGTAAGGTCGTTTTTTTACTAGGGTGGCAGGTTCTGCTGTGGTCTACAATAGTGGAAGAATGAGGAGTGATTCAGTGAAGATTAGAGAAAGGTAATTAATAATGTCACTGCCTTGATTTAAATAAAGAGGACATAACCCTAAGGAGAAACTCTAAAGTAATGAATACGTTTCAACCAGCAATAAGCTATTGAGCAATTACAGATGCAATGAATAATGTAAATACTTAAATAACAATGGAGACTCATCCTTAGGAGAGTTTTAACAGCAATACTTTAACAAGAGACTTGAGTCCACATTGACACAATAGCGTCACAGAGTTTTAAACATCTAGTTTCCCAGGCCACCACATCTCTAACATGTTGATCTGGTGACTCTAGAGGCATAAGGAGTACATTGAACCTTATGTCATCTTTAAGAAACCAGTTTGTGTTTTGTGAAACTTATTCTAATGGAAGATGGGTAAACTTTGATTAGACATCGTATGAATATGTTCAGCAACAATGCTGAAGTAGGAATTTTTGATTTTGAAGAGCTTTAAGATGGCACTAAAGGTTCCAAACAGATTCAAGAAACTATTTCTCACACTATTATACCACAACTTTATTTTACCAGCACCTGTTTTGTGTGGGCAAATGATCCAAAAGAACATATGCTTTCTTGTTGTCTTTGCTAAACTTGGACAATACGATTTCAATATTATAACCAGTTTAAAACTAATCAAATCAGAAAAAAAATATTTCTTTTTTTCGAGCTTTGGTGTGCCTGTGTTAACTTTACTCAAAGTTTATGGGCAATTAGAACATAATGATTAGTAACTAGATGATGATTAGCATTTCTTCTATATATTCAAGAATGCAAACACGCTAAATTGATGGCACCTGCAATGCAACTCCTTCTGCTGAAGCAATCCTGTTTGAACCTGGTTTGGCGATCCACTTTACACATGCCGTCAAGTTTACATTTGGAAAGCCTTTAAGAATAAGGCTCTATGTGACATGTGTTTAGACAAATTTAAAATTTTTTAGTATGCAAGTTTTCCATGCAAACAACAAAATGTGTTGTTTAGACGAATATTGAATTCATAACGCGTGGCTAATCAAACATCTGTTTTTTTTTTTCTATTATCTAAAACCAGTCTACTCCAAAAAGAACGTTTTATCTTCATATTACTCTGTTCTCTGGGACTTGGAAAAACTAAATTTGCATTAAAATCCAGAAAAACAAATTAAACAACTGCCAGGTTCAGATTCACTGAAATACCCCTTTCTAAATTTCAAGGGGTAATTTTCACCATGTCTCAATGTCTAAATACATATGCTGTTTGTATCAATTAGGAATTGAACAAGTGTGCCTTATAAAATCACTTATAAATTTAAGAGTGATTGACATTACATATCATTGACGTATAGCTAATGAAAATGCTGACATTTCTCTGGATTATAAGGACAATACTTTTATTCAAAGGAAAAGCCAAGTCCCTGACCTGATTAGCTGTGAACACGTAAAAACTGATCAGGTTACTGAGGGAGCAAATTAATAGAAGAAGATTGTAGGACATGAAACCAGGTGTGAAGGGAAGCAGAAAACAACGTGGTAGGAGGCTTGGCTAGAACGTCATGAAACCCCACCGCCATGAGCCACTAAGAAGCACACGAACATAGACACATTTGTATCATAGTCAGGTTTTCACTGGCTCTCTTTGAAATAAAGCAGAATCAGGTGTTGCACTCATTAAGCTGTGTTCTGATAGCATCTCTGATAACATCTTTGAATAAGTCCTTGTACCTCATTATCACTGAACCATTTAATCAGATCTGCAGCACAGGGACTACTGTCAGTGTTTTGTCTTTGAAGTTGAACATCTTTTTTTACAGAATTACATCAGAATCACTGCTTTTCTCTTAGGTATTGCTCAGCTTGCTCTCATCAGCCTCTCCGGGGAGCACCGTGTGAGCGGCTTCATACTTTTGGAATGTAACAGTAACAGTCAGTACCATGAGAAGAGCCATGGAGTGTGGGATGGGGGGGGGGCTCTTTTATTCGGGCCTGATGCCCAGCTCACTGCACATAAGACATTTTCCTACTGAGGAGTTGCTTGGTGTGGGTTGGCTCAGTTCTTTCTGTTTTCCTATCTAGCAATCTCTATTGTCATTGCTGACACATTGTATGTTCCACCTCTTTAATTAAGTTGCTCTCTTATAAAGTGGCATCTTTGACTTTCATCTTTAATCTATTTACTTTATTTTTTCTTCAAGGATGTTCTATTGTATTCTTTCTCTCTTTTTTTCCTTACACATCTCGTTTCCCATGTATTATTTGACATTACTCTGATCTGCCTGTTTCCCCTCTAATAGATCTCTTGGTAATGATTTTGTCACATTACTAACATATTGTGCCAGTAACAACAATAACCTTTAAGAACAGTTCTTCCACAAACTTGTACTTTGTTTGATCTTTGGTACTGATCTCATACAGTTCTGTGCATCTGACTGAAAGCAAAACGGTTAGATGGGGTTCGATGGTGTAGAGGGATTTGTTTTCAGGATCACACTTCACATGTTTCTGTTTTTTATCTGTTCTATTGAGGTCACAGTGCAAAAATATATGCAGGCTCAGGTCATTCTCTTCGTGTATCAAATAACCTTTATCTCTAATCTAAATCAGGATGCCACACTGTACTTCTGTACAGAAAGTTTAGCTCTGACAAAAACAGCTGCTGTGTCTACTATCAACTGAAACAATTTTCTTCTGAATGCTGCTGGTATTTACTGACAAAATCTTTTCTGGCCTGAATTGATAAATGTAATGCTCCACTTGTATTTCTACACAATAAAAAACAGGAAAGTTAACCATTTAAACTGGATAATGGTGAAATGCTGACAATGTTTTTAGCTTCTTATAAGTGTGTTGTGATTCCAGAGTTTTGTTTTAATGATGCTTCAGGTCTTAATGGAGAACTATAATCAAGCATATGATGGTGAATCAATGAGCGTCACAGCGTGTCTCTGGCGTCAGAACTAACCTGATAACTTGGCTGATCTCACTGCATTGTTCACGTTCATTACAGTGCTGAAGCTCCGGATAAGCTGTTGGGGATTTCTTCTGTTTTGATGTCTTCAAGAACAGTGTGTGTAATTTAATCAATCTGCGTTTATTTGCTTACTTTTGTGGGAAAGCTCATTGTGTAACAATACTGTAAATAAGTCGTCTTGCACTTTAAGTAACTGTCTCACTGGTTTTCGCTGAGCGAAACTTTCATTAAAACTTTTCTTTATTTTTCAGCCCAAGATGTATAGAGACACTTTTGGGCATCCACTAAACACACTTTGCAGCTCTGACATGTGTTAATCTTTTTCCCATAGCACTGCACCATTAAACACACACTTGCTTCCTGCATTAGACACATTAATCTTTGCTTGTGATTTTAAAATCAATTTCATGCCACTTAAAATATGTGTCAAACCGCGTTTTATTGCCTCCTGCCTGCTGTCAACGCAGTAATTGTTTTGTTGCTTGTGTCTGCTGCACTAAACTTAGGATGACTTTTGACGTGAGCGTTGGCATATTTTCACCTGTATGTGCAAAATAAAGATCAAATTGAACCTCTAGATTTAATAAAAATGTGCAAGTTTGCGGTGTAGCCTACTGTTAAACTGCTTTAATGAGGCTGCTGAACTGTGCATCCAAGCAACATTCTTTCTTACGGATTTGCTAATTGAAACCTGTTATTTTCTAAGGCAACAATCTCCCTGCTAGCTGCAGAGCAAAACGTATGAACGTGTGATATTTAGGACGAAGACAATATCACATCTGAAGAAAGATACTAGCAAGGTTCAAGCTTTCTGCTGATGCCTATTAGGTGGATACTCCAGACTGCTGTTTATTGTGAATGTTTAAAAAAAGGTGAAATATGTTGGTATTGGACTGTGCTGAGAAGTGCTTAAATTCATTTAGATTATCTCATTCAGATTTAAGCAGCCTCTTGGCTGAAACCTGCAGTTATAACGCTACAGTTCTTGTTTCCTTGAAACCACATTCCTATTAGATATTTTTAAATCTGCCAACTAATGTTGCCGTTTTTGATTTTGTCTGTGATAAATTCAAGTTGTAAAGATAATCCTCAGTGAATTGCCTGAAGGTTGATGCTGTTTCTGCGCTCCTTGCGGTCTAAAAGTTCAATCTAGTTCAGTCAGACAGCTGAACCTTTATTCCAACCCCTTTGAATTTCAGTATGGTGACATGCAATACCTAACTTGATTTATTTCAAAACAATTTTATATGGAAGCAAATCGTTACCATAATTCAAATGAAAAAGCATTTTTAGAAAGGCTTTGTCATTTTAAGAATGTGGCTGCATTATTTGACTCATAAATAAATTTAGTTATCAATAATCCTGTTTGCATTTTAATTTTCTTCTTTTAAGACTGCTAATTTTTTTACTTAATTATATTAAAATAACTCGAAAATGAAAAAGCATTCTGAGTAATACTGCCACTCTTCTCGCACATGTCTAATGCACCTAGGTGTGAGTGGAGGGTAAAATCACACGCTACTGCTGCCAGGTTGTAAGGCATTTACTACATTTCTGAGAGATTTTTCCCTCCTTTTACTGCACAAATCCTCCCAAAAGTTACATTTTGATGTTATGTCACAGAACTATTTTCTATTTCGGTTTGCTTGCACTCACACTTTTGCATGTCATAAATTTGGAAACACTTTAAATCATTAGTTTTGGACACTTTAAAGTTTAGGAGATACAAAATCAAGCAAGTTTGGAGGACACTCTGTACCTGCAGGTCCAGCTCAGATATATTGTAATACTTTTATAAAAAAAACAAAAAAAGAAAACTAACAGCACTGCTGTGGCAGCTGAATGCTACTTAAGTTACATTTGCTTTGTATTCTGCTGGAACAATGAAGGGAAAAGGTTGAATTGTTGTTCGTGAGGTATTTATTGCCAAGCCTCTCCCTCATACACATGCACACACAAACGCACACACACGAAAGCGCGTCCGCACGCACACACACACACACACAGCTGGGTGTGTTGTGGATTTTACCTTGGGATTTGACATTTTTTTAAATTTACAGCCTCATTCTGCACCAAACATTGGGCTTGTCACACAGCAGGAGAGCACAACGCAATGGCCTTTTCCTTTAGGTTTCAGTATATTCAAGGTTAAAGGGTATCAATCTCAATAGATGAACGTATATGTTCCTTAGCAGTCATGTTGATTTAGATGGCGAAAATCAAGCTGCATAAAACATTTTCTCATCTGTCTGTTATGAACGACATCAGCTCCTGTAAAGGCATCAGTAAGAGGAAGAGGGAAGTTCAAACAAGTTCACTGCAGCGGTTACATCTTCCCGGTTTTAAATGGCTCAGTATCGCTTTTCTTTCGGGTAATGCCAACATAAAACATACTTAGACACTTTTTTTTCATCGTAGACCACATCTTCAGAGGATTTAAGGCAGCCTTATTCATTTATTTCTGTAAGTGATCCGTAATAAGAAATTCACTACTGCCTTTTTTTCCTTCCTCCTACTCTTCATCACTAGAACTATGTGGAGCTAAGTGTCGTTCAAAATAACAGCACTTCAGACTCTTTTAACACTTGCATATGTGTCTTCTGTAGAGTGCAATGAATTAAGAAAATTAATGGCAGATATCAGCTCAGCTGCTTCTACTTTTAGCCTAGGTTATTCATTTGTGTTAATATGTTAATTAGATGCAGTGTTTTTTGGTGTTATCTCCCCTGTTCTGTTGGAGGCAGATTAGAATTTACTGTGCACCTTGTTAGGTGTGATTGATGAGTCTGCGTGAGTACAAATAGTAGATATTTAAAGTACTACACTACCTGAACAGAATGGGTAAACAATATAAAATGTTGTTAAAAAAATAAATAATAATTTAACATTTAAAAGAGCTCCTCCTGTAATTAATTACGGATTAATGTTATATATTAAAAATTTTAACTTTGTTCCCCCTGGCTGTATTCAGAAATGCACCAATCAGGGTTTTACCAGCCCAAACTGATTTCTTTGAGTTGGAATCACTTGGTTCAAATTTTCTTTTATTTTGTAATAATTCAACAATTAAACGTAACAAATAGACATAAGTTAAAAAAAGGAATGCCCTGCAGGCTTTGGTAAAGGTAGTCATTTTGTAAATCAGTAAAAAAACTACTTACACTTTTTTCTCTAGGCATATCTTCCTAACCTATGAGATAACTGCATCAAGAAAATTCAAGGTAAGAATTGGCCAGCTTCAATTATTTACAAATTATTCATAAACGCCTTCCTGAGCACAGCCACAAGCATCTACAACAGCTGTGTATCTACAATGAGCTGTATAATATGAGATTTTCCTTATGGCTACCAAAGTATTTTATACTTGAATTTATTAGGTCATGTCATGTCTGTGTTCACCAACATCAATTTGTCTAGTGATCGTTAGATAAATAATATTTTTATAAAACTGAATTCCTTGCATTTTATATAAACCAGTTGACTCTTATGTGACAGATTATGACATCTGATCAAACTAATAAAACTCTTCTGCTGCTGGTAGAAGTTATTTGGTTGGGTCAATTCATTATATTACAGTAAACTGTTTCCTTCTATTAAATTAAAATTTCATATAGTGTAATTATGTTTGAAGATAGAAACAATTTTGTTGAATTTAACTTAATGTCACACCATAGAAAATGACTAACGTTAATAGAATATGGATTTGAATTTTTCTGTGCTTTTGGCGGACCAGAAGGTTCATATTAGCAGTAAAAAAAACAACCATCTCTGCTGCAAACTAGGGTCAGGCCTGAGGTAACAGGACAGAGGAAGGATCATCCATTCTCTTCAAAACCCCTAACACAGGGCAGAACAAGCAGGGCAACCACATCTGCTTGGCAACACTGCTTTACATCTGAGTTGTTGCATTAGCTTTGTTTTAGTGTCATGCGAGTGCTTCTTTGTGCATCAGCGGTCAGCAGCTTTAGCTGTTTTTTCCAAGACTGTTTCACTCTACATTAGCCTTTTCACCGCACAAGAAGCGGTGTTGAGTGAACGTTGTGATGTGTTCCGGCCAGAGTGGGCCTGCTCGCATGCCTTTGTTTTCCACTTGCCTGCTCTTCAATAAGAACACCTGAGCTTTGAAGCCGTCTGTTGGCCAGAAGAGCCATCTCTACAAATGTGTTTGTTTCTGTGAAATTAATTAAAGAGAGAGAGAGAGAGAGAGAGAGACAGAGAGAGGGAGAGAGAGAGAGAGGGAGAGAGAGGATAGCAAGGAGAGAGGACCGCTTTGATCACGGTGGAGTGTGACAGATTTCTTGTTCCTGTCTGTAGGAACATTCGTGCTACCATTGCCATAGTGTACAAACGTATTCACCAGCAGAGGGAGGATGTTACGTTTTTCACGCTAAATAGGATTGTGACTATCTTGAAGTTCTGGACTTTTGCTTGGATATCAGTTTGAGGCGACACAAGAGTCTGGACCATGCTAAATATTCTCCTGTCAGCACTTCTCGATCCAGACAGGCGTCTGAGAACGTTCAGACGGAGTGAGAGGCTTGCATCCATATTAGTATGTATTGTTATTAGTATGTGATGTTAGCTTTGTGTGTTCAACGTTTAATATGTTTATGCACTTGGCTAAAAACTTTTTTTTCAGGAAATGTTGATGGTACATCACAGAAAACATTCAATTGGCTTTTCTGTACATTTTGTATGTTTATCTGATTAAGTAAGTGGGCTTAGCGTTCTTCCGTCTTCATCCTCTTCTCGGCTTTAGCCAGCACTTGCAGAGGTCATCCTTTACTTTTCACCTTCAAGGCATGTCTGCTCCACACTCGTGGTATTTTTGCCTTGTAGGATTATGCCTGTTGGAAATTAACTCCTTCCAGACCACCTACACTGCCACCGTACCCTCCTCCACTCCTGAGGAGAAAAGAAGCAGAGGAAGAGATCATTAGGGAGAGTGAGATCTGTGGAATGTGATTGCTCGGTTTGTTTGGAAAAAGGCAGGGCGTTGCATGTCTGTGGGTTTATTAGCTCTCAATTACTGTAACTACAGAGATTTTTAAACGTTTAACATTTATTATTGCTCGTTGTCCTATTCCTGTACTGCACACAGGCATTCCTAGAAAACAAAATTGAGAAACAATGTGATCTGAGACTGTTGCATCCTGTGGGTGGGGACTGGTTTAGGAAGTAATAGGAACTCAGCAGAACAGCATTTGTGGTTTCCTGTAAGGTGACTTATAAACCACAACTGTGATTTATTTATTTTTTTGTTTCAAATTTGAGAACTTATTTTTATACACAAGCCTATTTTGTAACTTTTCACAAGAAGTGGGACAGAGATATTGTTTAATTATATTTTATGCAACTAAGCTGTTGAATTTACCAGCTTACATAATTTTGTCTGTTTTCATTCTTTAAAAAAATGCTATAAAGCACTGCAAGCTTTGATTTTATTCTCAAATATTTAGGGTGATTACAGGTTCCTTAAGGAGTTGAAGGATGTTCAGGGGGGAAGGTGGGGAGCAATGCTCTTGTGAAATACCCTAATGCTGTACTTTTAGTCCCTCCTGGAGTAAAACATTAGAACCCATGTTTCTCCCAGCTCCGTACTACACAGATGGGAAGGTGCTCTTAGGCTTGGCTTCGAGCTGCACAGTTTGGATAAAAATATGTTTAACTCTGGGACACGGAACCTCCTCATTCCTAGTTTGTATGGTAGCTTTAGATCTCCTTGCTGTTCACATGTCCTTGAGACATTTGTAACTTTTAAAGAAGAGGACCCATACATGTGGAGGTCCACTAAACCCAATTTATTTTTCCTGATATTTATATTGTTTGATGATATCCCACTAGGTTTTTTTGTTAGGCCTTTAAGGGTTTTTGAAGTACCTAATATAGCTCACCGCCTACGGAGGCGTAGTCTAGAGGAGTGACATGAGCAATAAAAAGTCAACTAGGATTCAAGGATTCAAGGAGACTTTATTATCATTTCAACACATGTGGTACATGAGGTGGAACGAAATTACATTCTCGCGGTCCAGTTCCACCCAAGAGCTAATATTAAATAGATAAAATAAAGTTAAAAAATTAAAATAAATAAAAATAGAAGTAAAGTAAATAAAATAAATAAAATAGAACACAGAATATACAGAAAATATACAGAATATACGGAAGTAAAGTGTCTCAGTGCGGGTATAGGAAGGTGTTCAATTTTGTATTGTCCGAGCAGTGGTTTGTTCAGGAGGAGTTCAAGAGTCTCACAGCTTCAGGAATGAAGCTGTTTCTCAGACGGGTTGTTTTACACTTGATGCTCCGCTGTGTCGTCTGCAAACTTCACAATATGACAGTCTGGATGGATAGGCGAGCAGTCATATGTTAGCAGTGTGAACAGGAGGGGGCTCAGCACACAGCCCTGAGGGGAGCCAGTGCTGAGCGTGATGGTGGGGGAGGAGATGTTGTGAATCCTCACAGACTGCGGCCTGTTGGTCAGGAAGCCCAGGACCCAGTTGCAGATGGAAGAGCTCAGTCCAAGTGAGGAGAGTTTATTAATCGGACTGAGCTCTAAATTCCTTTCACTCATTTTCATAACCCCTTTAACAGAGATGGGCTTCTTTGTTCTAACACGGATGATGAAACTGGTATCTGATTGGTTTGGGGCTATTTAAAGGATTATTTAACAGCCTAATTCAATTCAAATCAGTTTATTTATGTAACGCCAATTCACAACATATGGAATTTAAAGGCATTTTCAAAAGAAAAATCCTTTCAGCCCAATTATACAAATATTCCAATTGATCACAGTTATAAAACATTGCATGAACTTATGTTCATCATTAGTTTTCTATCTAAGGAAAAACAGCAGAATGCATCAAGTTATTGGATTGCAGAACCACCCTTCCTGGACCAGAAGGCCATGACTGTAGACATTGGTTTGCATTGTGGCTTTGACTTTACAACAATCCCCAATAAGCATGCATGTAGTGACAATGGAAATGAAAAACTCCACTTTAACAGGAAGAAACCTCCAGCAGAATCTGGCTCAGTACGGTTTGCCACTGAGAAGACAGAAAAAAACAAGAAGAAGCAGGGAACTGATGTAGATGTTCCATATCTATTAAACAAAAGTAAAAAGTTATTAGCAGGAGATGGAGAATTTTGAGATCCTTAATGCACCATCTCTTCCCCCCTCGTATCAGACCAGGTTTAGCTTCTGGAGAGAAAAACTCTGAGAGAAAAGATTATATAAACACTTTTTGAATTAGCAACAACAAAGGGAAATTGGATAGAAGAAGATGAAAGTAGTAGAGTAAGATAAAGTGGTTTTGTTGTAATCCAGCAGCCTAGGCATATACCAGCAAAACTACAAAGATAACTCAGAATAATGTAACCCTTCAAGGTGAGATATGAGAGGGAGAGCACAACATATAAAATACTTACATGATTAAATCTACAAGTTGATGCAAGTTAATGACGGCTTGATAGTTCAAATGGAACGTCACCTCACTTCCACTCTGAGGCCGTGAGTTTGAATCCAGCCCACGGCAAATACACGTCACCATCCAGTGTGGGTCCTTAGGCAAGACCCTTTGCGCTACTAGCTCAGTGTAATTACACCAATACAAATTCTTCGTATGTGCTGTATGTACTTGGCAAATAAAGTTGATTATTATAGTGTAAGTTAGGTTTACATTGATTTGCTACATCTTGGGTCCCATCTCAAAAAGGTTGTTTTGCATAATGCTTAAAAGTGTGTGTTTTGGTTAGGTGTGGGGTGTCAGGTATACTATAACAGTAATCAAAACAAACAACAACATCCACAATTGTGCTTGAAATTCTGCTTTTCACCTCTAATTTTTTTTTTTTGTAGTAACCAAACATTGTAAGAAGGAACCATCCGAGGTATAGAGTAGTTGTCTCGCAATAAGGGAAGTTGCAGGTTCAACTTCAACTGCCCTCTGCCCTAGGCAAGACATTCAACCTCAGATTATGACGTTATGAGGGCGAGTGTAAAGCGTGTAGGCAAAGTCTATTTAAGATTTATCTGGCCACTCGATTAAAAATTTAGCCGATGCATCCCAGCACTTTAGTCCTTTAGTAATAAACATTTGAGGTCGTCTTCCAGGGAAAGTGAGCATTCATGCAGCATCAACATGGACAGCAGTGTCGCTTCTCCTCATTGTATCCCGGCCTATTTATTCTGAGATATCAGAGGGGGGAGGGTGGTGTGGACTTTATTTCCGACATTTATTTAAGTTTTTTTTAAACCCCGCACATATAAACCATGCTTAATATGATCATATTTAGTGATATAAATAATTAAAATGTTGTAAATTCTCGCAAATGGGTGATGAGCGGACTTTTGTTTTTAGTGTCCACCACCCCCCATTTTTCCCGACGGAATGGTTTGGTCTACACGGCCGTTGCTAGCGGCGACAGGAGGGGGAGAGGTTTCCTAAGCCTGCCGTAGCCATTGCAGCACAGCGTCCCGCTGATGCCTACTCTCCACAACTTTTCATCCAGAGGTTTGCAACAACGAATGAAGGCTTTTCCTATTTTAGTTCTTTCTTCTTTTTTTTAAATTTTTCTTTCGACCCGAGTTTCTCCCATGACTCCCAACCGGACAGAGGTTAGCCTCACGAAGATAAGATAATGAACTTTGGACTTTGCCGCACGGCTTTTCGTGACATGTTTCCCGTCGTCCCGGATAAAATAAAATAACGCAGCCCGGCGTGGCGGCTGCTGCTGGGCAAAAAAACTCCAACGGGATATAAAACATAGCGGACTAACCCAAGCGATAAACCCCCTCCAAAATAACATAGAAAGAAAAACACAAGCGCCGGAAACAACTTTACGCTGCTGCTGCTGCTGAGGCGGACTGGCTGAGGAAAATGTCCTCCAAGGCTTCAAATAAGGTACCTGGCCAGAAAGGAAAGCTCTGAACGTGGTGCTGCTGACTTATGTAAGGCAATGTAAATGTGCAGGACGGCCTAGGATGGACTCTAACGGAATAGGGTTAGTTTAAGTGCAACATTAGGAAGATAACTTTTACCATCCTGGTCGTAGTGATGCAATGTGGGGGAATGTTGTTGATGTTACTTCTCTATGCTGGCTTTGGTTTTACTTTGAATTAAACACAAAAAATCGACCACTATTTACACTGAAAAACAACCATGCTACTTTTGGAGTTTGTCCCATTAAGGTTACCTGTTGATGCATTGGAGTCTTGTTTCTATTAAAGTGGTTGAGGAATATATGTGTCTGAATCAGAGAGATTTTATCTGAGCATCTACCTCCCAGCTTTTTCTTCCCCTTAAGTTATTTTTTTTTTAAATGTTCTTGGAAACCCAACATTAATCATGTTTGAGTTGCTTGTCCAAGTTACAGTTTCCAACTTCAAATAGATCTAAAAGAAAAGTTCATGGTCGCTTTTATTCAGAGTTGTCTTCTAGTATCTGGTAAAATATCATGTATACTAACTCGTAAGTAAGGAATCTTCGTTGAATCAGGTTCAGATGAGGTTCCAAATGATAACCTGATTTAGCATTTGGAGATATCTACATCCACATATTTTTATCCGTTTGTGAAATAAAATGTTTGTGATTCCTAAAACAACACTTAAATGATAAAGTTAGGCTTTTCCTAAAGAAAATGGGAAATTGTATTTAAACGCCAGATTAATTGGACAGGAATTTTGTAGGATTTCACACACCTTCGTTGTTCACTTTGACAAGGTAGGAATGTGAAGTGTTTCTCCCGCAGCGATAGTGAAATTCAGGTCGGGCCGGTTGATCCAGTTAGACGAAACCGGCTGCATCATGTCAACCGATGACGTTACGGTAGTGTACATGATGGCCAGGTCACACCTTCATATAAAACTTACTATCGCACTACAGGTCCTGCTGGTGACAAGCCTCCAACTGTCAGTATCTCCTTTGGTTTTAATCTGTTTGTGCTTATATTTTTTCTTTCCGAAATGTGCCCTGAGTCAGAGTTTGTCCTGAAAGTCTGGTCTTTCTCTAATTCTTTGATTGCATTAGACAGCACTAGAAAACCTCATTTAAAAAAACAATCATTTTTTTTGTGATGGATTATTATAAATAAGAAAGTAACCATGTACTATGAGGACTAAAATTGTCTTTTAGGTTTCTGAATGAAAATTTTTCTGCCTTTTTATAAGTGTTGATTTTAGATTACTGAGTGGTGTTATTTTCTTTCAGATATAAACAGTTCCCCTTGTCTGATTCTTAATAGCCTGAAGTAAGTGTTGCTGCCAGTGTTATGCATTTAAACCTCTTGGAATAAAGAGTAAAACTACAATTATCTTTTTGGATTTTTATATATATATATTTTTTTAACCATGTATTTTCTTTAAAAAACATCCAGTAACCGAATTCTACCATATTTCACAAGCACAATATTTCAGAGCAGGTTGTCTTATGCTGAGCTTGTTTTTAATACCACAATAGATGAGAAGCACTGTCCCTCTTTAAATGAACAACAAACATTAACAAACATGCCACCACAAAAATCACTTTTTTTTGTTTTCTCAATATACAAGAAATTGATTGATATTAAATTATGGTTGACATTTATGTGTGGTGACTTTGAAGTGTCAGATCCATAAAAATAGTATCTGATTAATGCAAAGAGGCATTAAACTGACATCAATCAGAGCCAGTGTGTAACTATGGCAGGCATTGCAGGAATTTGTATTTGGTTTTCTGGTTTACTTTTAAAATGCGACATTTTCGGCCTCCACCCGATGATGAACCAGTATTTGTCATTTTCTGCAGTTGATGATCATGTGTGAATCATAATTTGCTTTGTTCTGGTTAGGGGAGTAACCTCATGACTCGTGGTCAGCAGTGTGGGTTCATAAGCTTGACATTCCTCGTGGCTTTGATT
>JAVLVB010000047.1:1578058-1616067 GCA_032876305.1 Orestias chungarensis
GTGTGTGTGTGTGTGTGTGTGTGTGTGTGTGTGTGTGTGTGTGTGTGTGTGTGTGTGTGTGTGTGTGTGTGTGTGTGTGTGTGTGTGTGTGTGTGTGTGTGTGTGTGTGTGTGTGTGTGTGTGCGCGTGCGTGTGTGGTGTGTGTGTGTGTGTGCGTGTGTGTGTGTGTGGTGTGTGTGTGCGCGGTGCGTGCACGCGTTCTCATCATTCTCGCCTCCCTCGTTGCACAAGCAACCTGCCCTAAAAAACTGTTAGTGCTGAGTTCATGTGTTTAACGCTTGAAGTTACAGCCGCTATTTTGGCAGAGGTTTGTTATTACCCTACGCGTTGAGTGGCTCTCTAATCTGAAAGACAGAATGTAAAAGCTTACATTAGTGGCTCACACATGGCATGAGTGCTCGCCCTCCAGGAAGAGTGTCTGTGTGTGTGTGTGTGTGTGTGTGTGTCTCTAATTATGTGTTTAAGTGCACTGTTCCTTCTTTGTCTTGCTTTTCCTTTGAGTGCAGTAAAGGTGGAAAGTTTACCATGAAGGTGAGGGTTGTGTACAGTTTGTGGTCTTTTTTTCTTTTTCTTCTTCTTCTCCTTTTTAATGCAGTGGCCGTTGGTTATCCAAGAAATATATGCAGTCATGGAGACGTCGATTCTCTTTTCGGGTTGTAGGTCGCAAGGCAAGGTTGGCTGATTTGGGAGAAGTTTCCAACGCTTTGCTTCAGGACTTCTCTGTTATTTCCTGCAAACAGGAAGCGGAGTGTTTTCCTGTGTGCGCAGGGACCGCTCTTGCTCACATCCTGCCTCGGGCTATCAGAGGAGTCCAGACACATTGACCTAAAGCTTTGTCAGGATTTTTTGCCTCACACTTGTCACTGAGACATTGCTCTGTGTAGCCTGTTGCTCGGTATTTATCTCCACACACCTCTAAATATAACTTCATGGGGGAAAACCTATTGCTCTGACTCTCTCACTCACTGTCAAGAGACACAGCTGTTCTCTCTTTTTTTTTTTTTTTTTTTTTTTTTGTCTCCCTCCAACCTCTCCCACATATTCATCCTCTGTGATTGAATTAAAAAGAGAGGTTTTGGATTGAGTTTTTTTGATACACTCACACCATTAAGCATTCCAGTTATCCCAGTAAAGGGAAGGTCGATGACTGGAGGTGGTGATTAATGACCTGTAAGACAGCAGCTGCACTGGTGATGCGCTGACATAAAGCTCGTTCCTAGCTTTTTCTAAATGCTTGTGTTTTAACTCATACGGGTGATCTCATTGTCACCAGTTGCTTCTGTGTAACTTTCTTTTGCTGGTTTTTGTTAACATAATCACAGGAAAGGGAGACAACATTTAGCTGTGGGATTCAATATAATCCAGATTCTTTTGTTTGTGGCCTTTTCTGAATGCCTGTTTCTTTAAAAAAAGATGCTATATGAATGGATGAATTCAAATTTAGCATAAGGTTTGCACCTTAATATAAAGGTTCCATTTTATGCCATCTATATTAGAGATCTATCAACAAGTCGGTCATAGACTCAGTCAGTTTAAAGGTTTATTCAATAAATGTATCAAAGCTAATATTTGCTTACATTTTTAGTCTGTAAACCTTCAACAAAAGACATACTTTAATTATGTTTTTTAGGTTTTGAGTACTCTGACCAATTTATAAAGTAATTAAAAAACCCAAGACAATTGTATCGGTCAGAGAAAAGTATGTTTAGGACTTCTTTACTCTAAATGTAATAAAAAAACAAAAGTGTAAGTTGAAGAGCTGCATGCTCCGACACCATGAATTATTTCTTTATTGTCCATTTCATCATTAATTTCTATCTGCTCAGTTCATAGAGAAGTCTAAAGACCTGCATTACTCTTTCTTTGAAGAGCTTGAGTGTGCTGTCATCCTCTCTGCTGGTCTCTGTGTTTTGATTGGTAAGGCAGAGCCAAGCAGGGCTAACTGTAGCTTGAACAAAGAGGCCCTGTAGTGTTAGATCATGACCGGTTTCTGTGTTCGTGCGCGCGCCCGCGCGTGTGTCGCACAGACAAGTGCATATGTGTGTTATTTGGTGGCTGCTCTTTGTTTCCCTGCCTTGGGCCTTGCTGGCCAGTGCTCAAGCCTGACTAATATGCATGTATAAATACACACTATGTTGCCGTCAGTTCGCGCAACATCAGGCTTACCATTGTTTCAAGCAACTCTGTGACTTCAGAGATGAACCTTATTCTTTGTTCAGGTCACTGTTTTGGTGTTGTTGTCATCCAGAAATGTGAAGTCTTTGTGTTTTGTTTACTCCAACTAATTTTTGAAGTTCTTTATGTTCCTACAGTAAATAACATAATAATCAAATTACATATTATCAAAATAAGTTATTAAGTGGGAGTTTGGAAAATCACCCACTGAAAATTTAGTGTGAGATATGAAAACACTCTCTAATGGATGTTTTATATTTATATATCAAAACATTGTTTGGATTTAGATCTTCTTATTAGCACTGGTAACCAGTGAATATTACATTATGTTTCTTGTATTTTTTAGGCCATGCTTCATAGTAACGTATAATTTTGCATAGTAGTATAGAAAAATATCAGGGATTTTATCACTAGTGAATTTTGAGCCTATTGGAATACAGTTGGATGACAAGTTGGGGGATTGAACAAGTGATCAATATTGTACACTAGGTGTGTGCATTATCGTGTCATTCTTGGTTATCGTGATACATTTCATTCATAAGAATGGCCATTTTTCTTCACAATGATTAATTATGATTATTGATGTTTGGAAAATCCCAAAATTGTTGTTCTTTTTTTTTCTTTTCTCCACTATTTCATCCGTTACAGTGATTATAAATAAAAACAATTCTTAGTGATATGAACTGCATTTTTTGTTTTTCTGTAAAGAGGCCTGATTTAAATAGGTTGGTTTCAAAGTGCACAAGTACTGTAATTTGTCCTTTCATAGTATGGCGATATTACCTAATAATATTACCCACCCTGTAAGTGGCTTTATAACAAAATAAAACATTGGGGACCGTTTGAAATGCCGGCGCAGCCGCCCTTGGCTACAGCTAGTTTGCTGTGCTTTAAAATGACATTGACTGGACGTGCCTCCTTACTCATACAAGTATATCAACTCCTTTATGACTCAGGCGCCTCACTGCAACTCCTCCCTTGCATGATTTAGAATCGGTGTGTCTGGAAGTCTCAGTTTGTTGGATGTTTCAGTTCAAAAGGCAGTGGCATCTTTGACTTCATAATCAAATGATAAAATCACCCCATAACCCAAGTTCAACCCAAGAGACTGGACCACCTGCAGGTCACATGAGCCCAACACACTGTTCTCTCTCATTTGCGTGTCCCCTCTTGGTCTGCAGGGGCCAGTGGATGAATTAATGGGTGACCGGATGGATGAGTGGATCACAAAAACACTTCGGAGGGATGGACGCGTTGACGAATCCTGTGTTTAAATGGGTCAGGTCCCCTGACACAATTGTGGCTTTACTGTGTGATGCGTCGGGGCAGACTGGAGGGTAGAGAGGGGGTACAGCCACGGCCTCCGTGCCAATTATGGACATAAATAACTTCCTCACAGAGTTGCCATGGAAATTAGGGTCAAAAGGTTATCCCATGTTTTTAAACAGCCGAGATTAACTGATTCATTTTGGCCTGAAAAATAGAAAAAGGACCTATTGGTAGTTTATTATGAAACAATATCTCCAAGCTGTATACTTTAAATTGCTCGGGACAACCGCGAGCGAGCAATGTACTCAAACAGGACCCGATCAAGTTTCAGCTGTTCCAGGTATTTTTGAGTATTCCCAGTAATTCGTCGTGTTGACCTCTCTTTCTCCATGTTTGTTGACCGTTTTCTTTACAAAGCTCCCGTATTAAGTGTCTCGAGCTGTCAACAAACACCAGACACTCTTATCGGCTGTCTCTCGTATACTCGCCGCAGACGGCTCCTCCGCGGTGTGCAGCTCCAGTAAACCGTATATTTAGAATCTGGGAAGGTGTTGACACTAATGACTGTGGGGAGGTGGAAGATGACTGGTGACAAGGTTTGGAGATTAGGTGTTGATTAGAGGGTGAGGTGGCGGGATTATCACGATGACAGGGTTGGACAAATGACATGTTATTTTGAATGGCTGAAAGCAGCGATAAATTATTACCCTTTCCATGCGTGCTGGTGTTTCCCTCAAAGTCGGCCCAGGCACCGTTCCTGATCAGCTTGATAGAAGCTGTTCTGTAAAGAAGGATGCTTGATCAAAGCCGTTATAGTCTACATTAGATGATCTCTAATAGTTAAATATTGAGACCGTCTTTGGTTGACACTTAAAACACAGTTAAACACGTTCTCCCTACTTTCGTTAATAGCATCAGATCAGATAACTTTTGCTGTTGTAGTTCAATAAAGGAACAACTAGCTGGATACACTGCTAATGCATTCAGGTTTTTTTTGTTTGTTTGATTTGAAAAGGGATAAAGTTGCATCAATGCCTACATTAAAGTTGGTTCAGAGAACTTACCTTTTTTGTCTATTATTCTTATATTTGACCGATTGGTTTGTTTACATTTATATTGGCAGGCCTGAAAGAAAACTAAATATGGGTATTAGCTAGGGACGCGTAACATAAACTCTGCATCTCTACAAAGAACACAGTGGAATTATGGATTAATCAGATATCACAGACCTTGGTTTTCCTACGTCAGGTTGCCAGGAATAATATAGCAACTTTACTTCACTCTATGGGATCCCAGTCAGCATCTGATGGGTCGAAGTGAACTGCTGTCACTCATAAAAAGGCAGATTACATGTTTGGTGGTAAAAATGCACTCTGGTTACATTTACATTTAATTAATGGGATCCCATAAATAAATAAACCACAAGTAGCTATCAAATGTGTTTGGCCTGATTCTGTCAAAAGCAAGGTGGGCTGTACAATTAATACTTAAAAGTACTTTGAAGGTGGTCATGTTCTTGCTGTCCAGTAAAGTTCAGTACTTTTACAAGCCGGTGGTGTGGTTTATATTTGAGTGAGCTCTGTTAGCTAACCTGACATACTTTTTTTCTTTGTCTTGTCCTACAGAGTGCAGCGATGGAGGACCAAATTATATGGGAACAGCACACTGTGACTCTTCACAGGGTAAGTGTTCACAACTTTCTAATCCACTTGTCTCCATTGTCTTCTCTCTTCCTGTCCTTAGCAGCAGTGCGCTCTTCCCTTTGTCCTCGTGGCTCCTTTTTCGTTCCGTCCGTCCGCGTCCCTTCTCTCCCTCGCCGCCAGGGACGTCCAGCTTCAGGAGCAGGATGTGAGCTGATAAAACAATAGTTGGGGGAATCCAGATGGCAGGAAATGAGGCTAAGGAAGCCCAAAACCAGCATCCTTTTTCCTTGCTGTTTCATTTAACTTCCTTTCTGGCATCTCGATCTTCTCCTTCATGACAGCTCCAGAAAACGAAGAGTTTTACTTTTATTAATTGGCTTTTTCTGCTGTGGGTACGGTAGATAGTACTGCCTTGCATTTGTTTTTGATAATTTCACTGGTAGGATTAGCATCCTCAGTCAAACAATTAATCTTCAAAAACTGTGCGCACTGTCTTTTCCTATCCCAGATTTCTGTCTGCGCTCAGCATTAAGACAGTAAACAATGCTGGGGTGAAGCTGCTGCATCAAGGGATTGAAGCAGACCACCTGTCTAGACTGGCCTTGCTTGTGGTAATCTAATTAGTAGCGGCTTTATAGAGGCTGAAGGAGCGGCCCAGCGTGACCTGTGATTCTCAGCCCTGCTGTAACATCGTGGTATTGAGACGTGGCCTTCGTTTCACACTGCATGCTCTTCTGACTCTGTAGTTGCAACACCAAATAATAAAAGACAGCTTATTCACAATAACACAGCCCACTGCAAATGCTCATTCAATGATGTGCATCCTTTTTTTAATTCCTTTTGTTGTGTCGTATTTTTATAATATTAATGGCTTTTTGTAGTATCCGTCAGTCTTGTTGTGTGTTTCGATGTTGATAGGCATCTGGATTCGGGTTTGGGATTGCGATCTCAGGTGGACGGGACAACCCTCACTTCCAGAGTGGAGAGACATCCATTGTTATATCTGATGTGTTGAAAGGAGGACCTGCAGAGGGTCTTCTACAGTAAGTTGTGGATTTTTTTACTATCAATTATTTCGTTTTACAACTTACTTTTGTATTTAAGCTTTTTTTGTTTTGGAGGCTTCAAACATCTCTTATTTACTTTGTTTCAGAGAGAATGATCGTGTTGTGATGGTCAATGCCGTCTCTATGGATAATGTAGAGCATGCATACGCTGTGCAGCAACTTCGCAAGAGTGGCAAAAATGCAAAGATTGTAAGTCCAACATATTTTCAATGAACTGTAGCTTTACTGTTTTGTTTTATAAGGACTGCCTTCCTACTTTGTTTTGCATTTTAGATAAAATACATTATTTACCACTATTGAAATTCAAAACACCGTTTTTTTTCCCCAAGACGATACGTCGCAAAAGAAAAATTCAAATCCCAGTTTCCAAGCATGGCGATAGGGAGACGATGTCCGACCAAGAGGAAGAGTACAGCGATGAAGAAGACGGCTATGATCGCCAGGGTGGCCAAACTGGCCAAAGTGCCTACGGAGGTGCAGCTGCTGGCAGGCGTCACGAGCGCGAGCGAAGCAACAGTGGGAAGCGCGATCACAGTGCCTCACGGGAGAGAAGCATCTCACCGCGATCTGATCGCCGATCACAAGCCTCGTCTGCTCCTCTTAAACCAGCAAAGGTCACGCTCGTCAAGTCCCGCAAAAGTGAAGGTGAGTTTTAGATTGTAAAGGGATTTAACGGTTGCTGATTTCCTCTACAAACAGGCAAACATTAAATAAGGGCTAAAATGCAGCATTCTGTGATTGCAGATGTTTGTTAATGCCATGAAAATAGCTAATCACCTACAGTTTCCCAATAAGACTTGAAGTTAAAAAGTTTCTCCTGTTGCAAAAAAAACAAGACCCATGTTTATTGTGCTGGATGATCAGAAGAGAATAGTGTTATTTCTAGGCTTTTGTACACATTTTTATCATGTACAAATAATTGAGGGACTCTCTTATTCTGTAACTTAATATTTAAAGTGCTGCTAAAATGCCTGCAGTAAAAACGTTAAGTTTCCTTGTTCTTTTTGTGAGTTATGAAGTTTCCAGTGAATAGTCTTAGACATACGGAGAGAAAGAAAACGACAAGGAAGTATTACCTCTTAGTGTCCGTAATAAAGGAGAGTTGAGGCTTAAACTTAAGCTAGTTTGTAGGGGTGCCATCTAAAATTTTCTATATCAGCATTCCTACAAAACTAGTCCATTTCAGATTTGGATTCAATTTAAGAGCCTTCTTTCTATAAAGAAAGTTTAATATTTATGTAAACCATTGATTTAATGATATAAGAAGCATCTTTCTCCATAACTGTTATGGTTAACTGTTGTTTTCAGAGTAATATCGTATATTCAAACCTTGTTTAACATTGCACACCACAAAGGTAATAAAAGCCTGCATGATTCATGCTGATATTATATCGGGTCAATATTGTTATCAGGGAATATTGAAGACTTAATTATCAGAATCATATCTGAAGTTTGTGACTTAGGGTTGCACGTGTGTTAAGTTATTGTTTCACGCTGCAAATAAACTGTTACTCTAACCTTGTTACGATTATCACCTTTGCAAACAGAATATGGCCTTCGGCTGGCCAGCCAGATCTTTGTGAAAGACATTTCTCCTGAGAGCCTGGCTGCCAGAGATGGAAACATCCAGGAGGGAGACGTTGTACTAAAGGTGAGACTTCACATGAACTTGGAGAGGAGAACAGAAGCGTATAAGTTCTCTCTGTTTTTGTTTTTAAATAACTTTTTATTGTTTTGCCAAATGTGGTTTGCACAGCATGGCGACTGTTTCTCAGTGGCTATATTTATATTACAAAATACCACATATTTCTGCATTTCTGCAAAAGGATAATTCTCATTTCAGCCTAAACTATGTCCCAGAAAATGCAATTTATTAGTTTAATCATGTTAGTCAAGTATTAAAGTTAAAGATGTAAAAAAAAAACTATGTATTTTGTTGTATATGCGTCTCAGACTGATTACAGCAGCGAGACTACATTTCAAGAGCCTTGTAGAGTCTGCAGTAAACCTGTGCAGTGCGTCTGCTTAG
Source organism: Orestias chungarensis (assembly GCA_032876305.1). Classification (NCBI taxonomy): domain Eukaryota; kingdom Metazoa; phylum Chordata; class Actinopteri; order Cyprinodontiformes; family Cyprinodontidae; genus Orestias; species Orestias chungarensis. The sequence goes on from JAVLVB010000047.1 coordinate 1,586,242, forward strand.
TTTCTTGTGCTGAACTGCTCCTCCTCCTCTGGCAGATCAATGGCACGGTTACAGAGAACCTCTCGCTGATAGATGCCAAGAAGCTGATCGAGAGGTCAAAGGGCAAGCTAAAGATGGTGGTGCAGAGAGATGAAAGAGCCACGCTGCTCAACATTCCCGACCTTGATGATAGCATCCCGTCAGCCAATAACTCAGACAGAGATGGTGAGACAACAGCTATGTTACATTGCCTTATTAGACGTAGCTAGCGCAGGATTTTACAATTTTAATTAAAGATAAACATTTTAAGCACTGTGTAAAACAAGTCAAATTCTTCTTAGCATATGTGTTTAATTGATTAAAACTTAATGTATGATCAATTCTACTTGGACAGACATTTCAGAGATCCATTCACTGACATCTGACCATTCCAACCGATCCCACGGGAGAGGTCAATCACGCTCACCTGACAGGCCAGACACGGCCGACCACCTCCGTCACTCTCCTCGGCAGATAAGCAACGGCAGGTAGGCGAGGCGCACACATGACTGCAGACATGGTGACAAACACATATATATATATATAAATATATATATCTATCCCTGCTCACGTCCAGTCAATACACCATGTCCACACTCACAGGTGAGTGGGTGCTGAGTCAGCAGCTTGCAGCTATAACTCTTTAATCAATATATAGAGACGTAACATGCATAAACCATTGCGCCCCCTGTGAAATCATCAATGACTTTCAGTAACACCTTTTTCTCTGAGACAGAACGGGCAAAGAAAGCGGAAATCAATCCAGCCGCTGTTAAGTTTAGGCTCAGTGCTTTTAATTCTCTGTGCATATTTCTGGCGATTATCGTTTCTTCAAGCCATTTTGATCAGGACCGTCCATTTCTGCTATTTCTTCCTCAGTTGGAGACTGGAGAGATCTTTTTAGCGTAGGGTTGGCTAAGCCCCCAGTTCACAGTTTACAATATATATTTGGTAGAATCCTGTTTTTAAATGCAGGGTAAGTGTACTTGGGTATAAAACCCAGTGATAACTAGGAGTGTTAAATAAGACACATCCTGGTTAAATGTGATATTATTGATTCCTCTGTATTGAAAATATGTTTACTTTAATAAGAAATTTAATAAATGTATAACCATCAGCTTTCATTCTTTACTGTCTGTGTATGGGCCTCATGTTGCAGAAAGCATTGATGTTTGTAATTTAAGTATTTCATTTGATCCATTGTAACAGAATTATCCCCAAAATGATTTTATCACCAACTGATTTCTTTCAAGACCTTTCGTCTTTACTATTACCTTGTTTTAGATTGTATGGCTCAGTTTGTCAGGAGACAGGAGCTGGGCTCTCTAAAGGGGTGCCAATGCCCAGCATGATAATATTTTTTGCAACTAAAAACTGTATAAAAACCACATGTGCAAAACCCATTCTTAGATTACAAGGGATCTGTACTAGAAAACTAAGTTCTGTGTAATTCAGCCTTTGGCATCAAGAGTTCATTTAGACATAAAGAAATATTTGATCTAAACTTTTCAAGTCGGATCTGTTTAAAACTCCTTGGATTGAGTTAAATCCTTGTATATCTGTTTAATCTTAATCTCTTTAATTAGCAGGAAATATTTGCTTTCACTGAATTCAGCAGAGACAACCCAGGAATAAAACCTCCATCCTCAAACGGTTAATCCTCAGGTCATTTAGAAAATTCGACCCACCGCAAATCAATTGCCACTTGTCTGAACTTGCCCACATGAACAGTCATATCAATAATTCAAAAGTTTAATTAAGGCTAGATGAGCTACGTTGTTTATCCTGCCAACAGTGGAAAAGGACGGTACGCTCAATGTAGGAGAAAAATTACGCTCTGAAGTCGCCGGGTCTCCATAAAATCAATTTTCCTCTTAAAGTTTCGAGCATATCTTTACCTGAAAACTACTGAGGATGCTTGATTCTGTGAGGTAAGGACAGTGCGGGGGTGGTTAACTCCAGTCCTCCATGGCCGGTGTCCTACAAGTTTTAAAGCTATCCCTGGTCCAACACACCTGAGTCGGATGATTGAAGCACCTCCCTAATATAATTCAAGTTCTCTACATTCCTGCTAATGACCTGATTATTTTACCCAGGTGTGTTGAAGCAGAGACGCATCTAAAACTTGCAGGACACCGAGCCTCGAGGACTGGAATTGCCCACCCCTGTCTTAGTGTTTAATGCCCCTAAAAAGGACATAGGACAGGGGAAAAAAAGAAATCAGGGTTAACTTGGTTCATGATGGTAAATCACAAAGAGACATTTTTTTGTCCTGATTCAGTGCTTTCCTAATCATAACGTGGTTGGGAATACGAATAAAGAGATGTAAATTGGATCGCTTTGCATGTGTGTGCCGAGTGACAAAACGGCGAGGAAGAGGTAAGCGCTCGGTAGGGCTTTTTCTCATAGCATGTGCGACTTATATGTTGCACTGTACAGCCCTGAATGAAAACTGCTGGCAACAGATTTCAAATGCTGTTTTTTTTTGGCGTCGGATTATGATTGGTAGCTGAGACAGAGCCTTTCTACACCGGCATTGGGCATACATGTGAAATTATTGACGGAAATATTGGAGCACATAGAAAAAATGCAGCTTTGTCGATCCTAAGATCGTGTTGTCTGAGATCGCGATTTTCAGTTGAAAATGATAAATCGTTTATCCCTGGAGCTCAATGGTTTTTAATGAAGGAAATTAATTAACGCTAGCTCCAGCTCTCTATTTACGGTTAAATTTTAGGACTTACTGTTTATTTCCTCTCTCATAACTCTTAAGTCTCAAAGGAAGAATGTAAAACGGTTTCTCTTGTATTCATCCTTTGCCATCCAAGTTAATATCCGAATGTAATTAAATAAGTAAAAGAAGCATTTTTTTTTAAAAATACGATCCATTTGGCCTGAAGTTATTTTTATTTATTTATTTTCGAGCCTGTGATCCGGCTTCCTGGTATAAATGTAAACACAGGAAATATGCACACCTACACACTGAAACATCTGCTGTTGTAGCAAAGATGTCAGGTCACAACGTTGCTGCTTGTTAAACTAGCTTTTTAGCTGCCAGTCGGTTACATCATTTAGAGTAGATTAACCGTCAGCACTATATTGTGGTTTTAATGCAGCATAAGGTCACCGCTGCTCAAATGTAGGAGAATTTGTGCACGTTTTGTATTTTGCACAGCGTGATCTTAAACTTTTATAATTTGATGCTGAGTTTGATTTTTGTTCATGTATGGCAAAGGTGTTATCCATACTGTCAGTAGACTGATGTAAAGGAATGCTGCGACTATATCTTTGTTAATTCGGGTTGGGGGGGGTTAAAGGAATTTGACATACTTCCCACAGTGCTTTTGCCCCATCCCGGGTGGCTGGACAAATCTAATTGGCTAAAATACTTTGGGAAATTCTTTTCACCATGATGGAAAAATGCTCCCAACCATTCCTAAATAAATAATTAAAAGCCGTTCACGGGGTGTTTGTGTGCTCCCTGGTTTGTTTGATCATGGTTCAGCTTCAAGATGCACGCGTGTAAGTAACATGTTAATATATTTGCATTGTTATAATGTTATACTTATGTGTTGTAGCTTTACTTCCTGTTTGATCTTGTTTGGCGGTGCTTGTGCTATAAAAATGTGCAGGCGAGGGGAGGGAACAGAGGGTTCTGTCAAATAGCGTTTGTCATTGTAACGCTTTTTCTTTTGTTTTCTTAGCATCGTAGTGCTGTAAGACACTAAACATTTGGGCCACTCTGCTTTTCCTTCTTTATGTCCTTGTATTTTTTTTTCTCCATCATTTCCTTTTTTTTTTTTCTATACAAGGCTGCACACAAAGGGGCTTCAGCTCTGTTATGTTTGCTCAGGATACATCTCTGGTTAACCTTTTTTTCCCCTTCTCAACATACCTCCCTCTCTGCTGCTGCACCATAAAAATCCAGCGACATTGCCTGTTTGTAAAACTGCCAATGCAGGGAGAAATTTAGAGACTCGCAAAAGAGCAGAAGACAGTGGAAGGTGTAAAGACCTTCGCGGAGCAGACCTTCACTTACATGCTCTCCTCTGTGTTTGCCTTGGTGAGCTGTGTCGCGTTACATCTGTGACAAAACGTTTATATTCTGCACGCACGTTTATTTTAAACTAAGGGGGAGAAGAAAAAAATCATTTCGGATAAGCGTGACCGATGTGCGGTTTTGAGCTGGTTTTCACAGCATGCACCTTTGCGTTGTTGTTCAGAAGCTTTTGAATGAAACTCAAGTACAGTGGCCGTGAGGAGTCATGTGATCAGACTGGAATTCAAACCTTGTCTTAAGCTGCCAACCCGTAACCTGCTGGACTCGCATCCATGTTTTCATTATTTAGCAACATTTTTCAGATGCGGGGAGTTTATTCTAAGAGCTGTATCCCTGCAGACTTTCTACTTTAAATGTTGAAAGTTTCAACTAGAACTTTATATCTTGTTCTCTGCTTCTAATAAAGTTATTTTTGATTGATTTATAGGAATTAAATGTATAAAAAACTGTTTGTATTCCTTAGAAAGTTATGTCCTAACAATGATTAAACATTTTTGAACATGCTTCCTTTTTTTCCTCAAACTGAACATCCCTTTTTTAATTGCTTATTGTCTTCTATTTAATCCCCCCCACTCCTCCTCATGTGTACTTTGATGTAGTCCTTGTTCTGCGCTGTTTCCTTTTTGGTAAGTTTTTTTTTTCTGCCAGTGTCTGGACACAGGATAAAGCTGCTCAACACAAAAAAACAACAACTTACTTCCATGTTTTTAAGGAATAAATACATACAAACTGGTTTATCTTGCTATGGTGAGTTCAAACACTGAAGTGTTTTTGTTTTTCGTTCTAGTCATCGGAGTCGAGATGAGGAGCGCATTTCCAAATCGGGGGGCATTTCTACTCCGGTCAAACTCTTTGACGATGGCGTGTTGTCTCAGGCCAGTGACCAGGCCAGCTCCAGCAATGACAAACATTTACCTCCGCTGCCCGGTAAAGAAATTGCTCGCTGTCAGATGCCAGAATCATCATTTCATCATTATTTCCTGCTCCCGTTCGGGTATGTTATAGTTTTTCTTGTGCTCTGACTACAAAGCCGTGCTTGCATTCTCTCCAGAACCAAAGCCAGTTTATGCACAACCCGGTCAGCCAGACGTTGACCTTCCTGTGAGCCCTTCGGATGCACCGGTGCCCAATGCTGCTCACGACGAAAGCATCCACAGGTAAAGGATCCTGTGTTTGTTCACTGAACAGATCCGTGCAGTAGCCAGTTGAAGTGCGTCCAAACAGAGTTTACAAACCGTTAAGCTCAGTACTTTTATCCTGAAAGTGGCCTGGATTTCTTCGAAGGGTTGTTTTAAGAATCTTTTTTATTTACTGACTTATTTGTTCTTGTTTTTTGTTTGTATGTTTGTTTCTTCCCTTGCAGGCCGAATATGAAGTTGGTCCAATTCAAGAAGGGAGAGAGCGTTGGGCTGCGGTTAGCAGGGGGAAACGACGTGGGAATTTTTGTGGCAGGCGTTTTAGAGGATAGTCCAGCTGCTAAGGAGGGGTTAGAAGAGGGGGACCAGATTCTCACGGTATGCTACACTTCTCTTGAGCTCTGGCTTTACATCTACAGTAACGTACGGTATTTAGAAGGAGTCTGTAAGATAGGCTAACCTAATTCATCCACAAAAATAACGTATTTTAAATGTTTCACCTGGTTCTTACAGTTTGCATGCTTATGTGAAAGTTGTTCCCTGCAGAGAAATACTGCAAATAAAGCCGATATCTGGCGTTATAATCCAATTTTACCTACCTATTTTTTTAAGTTTTAACCTCTCCCTGTTTTTTCAAACCCAGAGGTAAAAATCCTCTGGCCTTGGTTCCAAAAAATACACAAACATTGGTTTACACTATATCTTTATTTTAACAAGATATGGCTCACAGCCACAGTAGATCTACTTCCTTGTAAAAAAATAATAAAAATAGAGAGAAGAAATATTAAACAAAACAGAGTATCTCTTAGTTTATGAGTCATTCCCGGGATCGGTCTCCTGTCAGAGCCTCCCGTTGTTCCCAGAACGAGGACACAATGGAGCTCGTTCTTTCACTTCTGACCTCGCAACAGTTGACAGACTGTTCAGCTGATTCCTTGTTTAACTAGTTTAACTTGAATAAAATCAGCTTACGGCAATTGCAAATATTGGGCCTAATAAGATTCCTACTCTAGGCGACAGCCCCGCACTTTGTGCCTGTGTGCTCTCTCCCGCCTTTCCCAACACATATCTAAGACTTCCAGGACATTGTTTTCCCTCCTTAGGTGGTTTCCCTTTGGTCACGGTGTGCTAGTCGAGATAAAGACGTCAAGCCCTTCTGTTTCTGGGAAGGATAAAGCTGTCTTTTTGAGGTTCGCTGACCCAGTCCATGTGTTTCTGATTCCCCTGCTGCCCCTCAAGCAGAGTCAATAAACAGCACTTATTGTGTTTAGCACTGCAGCGGGAGGGCATGATAGAAAGCTGCTTGGTTATTGGAGAAACTCTGTTATCTTTTGAGATGTTTTTTTTTTTTCTGTTTGAAAAACAAAACTTTAACTTGGGACTATTGTAGCAGACCTTTAGACCATGATCTCCTGTTATACCAGCAGAAATTCAATCCTTGTATATCTATATTTATAGGTCAACAATGTGGACTTTGCCAACATCATCCGAGAAGAGGCAGTATTGTTTCTGCTGGACCTTCCAAGAGGAGAAGTTGTTAACATTCTGGCACAGAAGAAGAAAGATGGTAAGTTTAAATGACCGGTTTTAGTAGGATGAAAACATGAGAACCAAAATATGATCATTGACGGTCATTTTTTTTTGTTTTTTAATCTAATTTCAGTGTATCGAAGGATAGTGGAGTCAGACGTCGGTGACTCTTTCTACATTCGGACACATTTCGAGTACGAGAAGGAATCTCCGTACGGACTGAGCTTTAACAAGGGCGAGGTTTTTCGTGTGGTGGATACTCTCTACAATGGCAAGTTGGGTTCCTGGCTCGCTATCCGCATTGGGAAGAATCACCAGGAAGTGGAAAGAGGCATCATTCCCAACAAGAACAGGTTAGAGAGGCCTTTTGTCATGATTTTCTTTCACACATGTACAATTTGATGAACGGTTGAGGTGTGGAGGTAAAGAAGCACTTTTTTTAATTTCAGAATAGTAGGAGAGTAACATAAGTGAAGATTATTTATGATCCCTCTATATGGATTTGTGTTGTTTAAATAAGTTTGTTTTGTAGCTTTTTAAACTAAGAGATTTCCTGTTATGAAATTTAGCCTTCAGTATGTGAAGATGAGGAGTTGATGTTAAACTGTACATCATCCAGTTTCATCTTGTTAATCTATGCATCCTCTGGGTAAGTAAATACGCATGGAAACTGGCAAACTTGTTTCATTTATGAATCACATGAATCCCTGCAGGTTTAACTAAAGTTTGTTCAGCAAGAAAATTGTGTAAAAAAACAAAACAAAAAACTGACTTATTTTGGCTGAAATTATGTTTATCACTGGCATTTAGTTTGACAAACTACACAGTATTCCATCCATCATTTTCAGGATACAGTATTATTACCGTTATTAACACTTTTTATGCAAACATGGGTTAAAGGTTGATTCGGATTCATATTGACACTGTTACTCATCCGTTACTGTTACAATTATTCTGTAAATTTAAGTTGTTATTCTTCAGTTCAGGAATGTAAAGTAACCCTATAGAAATAAGTGTCTCTAAATGTAATTCAATCAATCAATCAATCAAATCAAAAATACTTTATTTATTCTAAATGGAAATTAAATCTTAAATTATGATTTGTAGTTAATTTTTGCACAAAGTAATCAGACTGAGAAGCTTTTGTTTGACAAGGCTTTTCATACCAAATGGCAGAAATCCAAAAGTTGAATATCTATATTTTGTTAATCCCACTTTTGACTACCTTGCAATCCTTTGTTTTCCTTTGCAGGGCAGAGCAGCTATCCAGTGTGCAGTACACCCTTCCTAAAACTCCAGGGGGCGACAGAGCAGATTTCTGGAGGTTCAGAGGGTTACGAAGTTCCAAGAGAAATTTGAGGAAAAGCAGGGAGGACCTGTCGGCCCAGCCGGTTCAGACCAAGTTCCCAGCCTACGAGAGGGTTGTGCTGAGGGAAGGTAATGTTCGAAAGCAACACCGGGTGCATTTCTTAGCTGGTGCATATATTTTAAAAATAATTTCCTAAACATAAATGTAACATAATGGGTTTTAAGAAAAGCACGTTATCAGAGTAAACTTCTGGGTTTGTTCATGTAAACATGTCTTAACTGAGAAATGTCGTATCTTTACTCCCTATTATTTTTGTTGTTGGGAACTCAGCTGGATTCCTGAGGCCAGTGGTTATCTTCGGGCCGATCGCAGATGTGGCCAGAGAGAAACTGGCCAGGGAAGAGCCAGACATTTTTGAACTAGCAAGTAAGTAGTAAAGCTAGATCTGTGTAAGTTTCATTTTCTATGTACTTTCCTGGTTTGTCTGTGGGAGTGAGACCGCACCTTTAAATTGTTATTACAAATCATTACAACTAAGAAAGAATAAATCTGAGGAACATTTCTTTACAGGAGAGAGTTTGAAAGATGAAAACCTTTTTAAATTGTTTGAATGGCATTTGGTCCTTTTAGAGAATACAGCGCTCACATTCAGCCCACTCCCACCCAAGTGTTTCCATTTCACAATGTTTATTTGCACAATTCCAGTGATGTTTACGTAACTGTATTTTCTTTTCAGAAACACAACAACAACAAGGAGGGGGAAGTATGTCACTTAGTGCATCAAGTATATATATATATATTTTTTTGTGGTTTTTTTTGAGTCGGTGAATGGAAGCTAATCTATATAAACAAGTGTTTGGTGACTGCTTCCCTTATTCTCTTGACGTTTAAACAACAGCCATTGCTTTGTTGATACCTAGAGGGGAATGGCACTTAATTTAAAATAAATATATTACAATATTATTTTCATTGTTTCCTGTTGGATGATAAGTTTCAAAACGTTAAAATAAACATGTGACTTCACTAATGTTTCATCATACTGACACACTGCTAGCATTTATGCAGACACTGAGACAGATTGTAGATGCTTGTTTGAAGAAAATTGAGTTACAAAATTAGATTTTCCTCTAAACGGGACTGGGAATATAAATGGGAATCAATTTGACTTTCATCAAAATTATGCATAACGTTCATTTTTGTGAAACCATTTGGCGCAATGTCAGCACTGATAAACAAGCAGTCTGTCTGAGGGAGGTCATGCATTTGTTGGGTTTAATGAAGATGTAACATGAAGAGTTAACAGCTTTTTTGATGCTCCCCCGAGCCGTCGTGCGTTAGTTTGACCTCCTCGGTTGAAAAATGAATCCAAATATTTCTTAAGCTTCATGTAGATATCGAACGAGCCTTAAATTCAGTGACATTCCCCTCATTAATACAGATGTTGCCATGGAAGATGGCATGGCTGCATGTCAAGCAAGAAACAACAACAGATCTCAAACTCTACCATTACCGGTAAAATGATAAACCAAATACAGAGTAAACAGGCGTTTTTCTGTTTTTGTAGTGACTTTAGTGCTATTTTAATAACAAGAATACTAAGGTGTTATTTATGAAACTATGAAAGTATATAGTGAGATTTTCAACTTAGTTTAGTTTAAAAGATCCCATTCTTTTTTCACTTTAATGTAAGTAAATATCTTATTGTTAAAAGAAAGTCTCTGTTTAATAAGGATTCATTCAGAGTAGAGGTATGTTTTAAACATAGCCTCCTCCCAATTTATCAGCACTCCTCAAAAAGTCCTTAAAATAATTTTTTTTATTGTAGTAGCAAACCATTTTGACCCTTATCCAACCGCTGTTTGTTAGAGTTTTAGTTTTGGGGTTTATCATTTCGTTTTGCTGTAGACGTACAGATTGGCAGGTTTAAACAAAATTCTACTTTTCCTCTTGCTATTTCCTAAGTCAGGAAGATCAACTTTTATTTGATACAGGGTACTAAAACGTAGATTACAAATAATAACTTCTTAGACTATTAGATCAAAAGTGAAGTTTAAAATTAAAAGATGCTTCTTAAATAATTGGAATATATTTACAGGTAACCTTGTTTATGCTTAATGCAAAGTATACACTGAGGCTTGTTACACATTGTCGGCAAGGTGCCTTGATTGCGGCGGATGCTCTAATCCAAGTAAAAGCTTTTTTTCTGGGATCCAAACTTTTTTCCCCCGCTCTTTTAAAAAAACATTAAAGTTAATACCATTGAACAAAACGTTCTCGTATGAAACGTTATGAATATGCGCCCAGTTTTTAAAAACAGACGGTATACGTGATTATTTAAATCATGTTTGCCTGTCTGGTTAGTGTCAGTTTAATGCACTGATGGAATACCGACGTCTTAATCCCCATCAGAGAAAACTTTGTATACTGTCATAAAAAAACAAAAATTCTGATAATATTACATCCCCGCGTTTAAACAGAGCGCTCCGTATGCTTGAACCTCTGTGTGCATGGCTATATTAATTTGCTCTTAACTGTACATTCTTCTTAAGATAGTGTTTGCAGTCCTTAGATCCTTCTACAAGTCAAGCCTATCCTCATGTTCGTGCCCCTACTTTACCGTACATCCCAGTGTGATGACCCCCCCACACCCCTCGTTCTTTTGAAGCTTGTGTTCTTGGTCAGAAAATGGTTTCTTATCTTTGTTGAAACATCCACTCCTCTTCACATCCCTGCTGGAATCCGCAAGGCCTTAAAAATGATCGTTAATCCCCAAAACCATCCCTCCTGCTCTTGAATGTGCATATTTGTTACAGATAACATATCCAATGCACTATAATCCGCTACACGTACTAGCACTCTCACACAAATTTAATTATCACTGAATTTCATTCCCTAATCCCACCCAAAAATACTTCATGTACGCTGCATGAATTGGCTGCTATCTTTATTTATTTTTTGGTTGTGTAATATCTAGCCGTTTCCATGAACGTACACTTGTCCTCTCCTACTCTGTGAATATTGTTGCACTTTTAACCGATCTATTTATGGGAGTTGACAACTGCACGCCAAAAAAAAAGAAGAAAAAAAAAGACTAATTTAGGGCACAGTCTGTGTCTATTGTTTTGTGAAGGGCCCGTTTGTCTTTCCCAGGGAGCGAGCCACGGGACGCAGGAACCAACCAGAAAAGCTCGGGCATCATTCGCCTGCACACGATCAAGCAGATCATTGACAGAGTGAGCAAAACTGCACGGACAGAAAAGAACACCACCCTTTTTTTTTTTTTGCTGTATTCGTTTATTATATTAAGTCAGACATTAATTTTATTTGTAGCTGAATGCTGCCCTCTGGTGTCCTGTTCAAACACATTTGCAGTTAAAAGGATCAATTCTGTTTTGTGCACTTGAAGGACAAGCATGCGGTGCTGGACATCACTCCCAATGCGGTGGACCGTCTGAACTATGCCCAGTGGTACCCGATTGTCGTGTTTCTGAACCCGGACACGAAACAGGGCGTCAAGAACATGCGGACACGGCTGTGCTCCGATTCCAGGAAGAGCGCCAGAAAGCTTTTTGACCGCGCGCTCAAACTAAGAAAGAACAACCACCACCTCTTCACAAGTGAGCCCACACATAGTTTTAAAAGCAGAAATCTTCCATTTTTGATTGTTTTGATGAACTTTTGTTTGGTTAGGTAGTTACATGTATAAATAAGAGTTTTCATGTTGCATGCCGAATGTCACATAGGCTGAGAAAAATTTGATTCACAGGCCTTTAATAAATTAAAACCAAGTATTAGTTAAGATTTGTTCGTATTAAATTGATTTTTTAAAGTTACCCTTTTAGTTCTATCTCTACAGGCATGGCGAAATCTGCCACATGAAAAAAAACTTTCACATCCGTTTCCAAGCATGCAGCTCCTTGACAGCTGCTTCATATGGATGGAGAAATCTGATTAGGAATCATTTTTATCTCACAATTTTTATAGTTCATACGTTTAAAGTCATAGCAGCTTTGTCAAAATTGTACAACATTTTTTAGAAGTTATTGATACTGTGCCTTGCAAAAGTATTTTTCCAGTTTTCCACAAAATCCTTGAATTAGGATTACATTTGAAGGTATCGATCAGTAAACAGGCTCTGAAAAGCGGCGCATAGCTGCAAAATGCAGAGTAAAAACGATGCATGGTTTTAGCTGTTTTTTTCTCAAGAGTCCATCTGTATCTTGCAGTTTTTTGTTGTGATTTTAGAAACGAGTTTTAACTGTTGGGCTTCTGCAATTGCTGCACATACGTAAAGGGATAGTTTGCTATTTTCCCCCCTAAAATAGCCAAAACTCCGTCAAACATGATGGAGAGATCTTTGGTCAGATTTTTGGTCTCTGGTCTTTGTGGCAGAAAAATGCCTTTTGGAAAAATAATGCATCTATGACTTTGTTTGTATAACTGTCCACAGAGGTCATATTTGTTAAGTGAATGACCAGTAGTTGTATTTTCAGACTATTCTGTCTGAGTTTTGGATCTGTGCTGTTCTTCTATATTTAAAATGTCAGAATTGGAATAAATTAAATTAAGTTTAATTGAAAAGAGATGGGAGTTGAGTGAATGTACACCACACTTACAAAAAAGCAAAAACCAGAACATTCTTTTCTTGTCTTCGCAATGTTGGTTTACTTTTTTTTTATCTAACATGTAAACCCCAATAAAATGAGGTAAGAGGTTTCAGTGTGACCAAAAAGATAAATAGCTTTATTGACTTGACTGGAGAGATGTCATGTTTTGTTCTGTCCTTTCAGCAACAATTAACCTGAACAGCATGAATGATGGTTGGTTTGGATCGCTGAAAGAAATAATCCAGCAGCAACAGAACCAGCTGGTGTGGGTGTCGGAAGGAAAGGTAATACGTGGCCGAACACGCCGGCTCAAAATCATGAAACCGGTCAATATTTGTGCTCATCAACCACTCTCATTTATCACCTACTTGCTAAGGCTGATGGGGCAACCGATGACAACCTGGACCTCCACGACGACCGCCTCTCATACCTGTCAGCACCGGGCAGCGAGTATTCAATGTACAGCACCGACAGTCGGCACACCTCGGACTACGAGGACACGGACACAGAGGGCGGAGCCTACACCGACCAGGAGCTGGACGAGACGCTAAACGACGACGTGGGTCTGCCCACTGAGCTGGCCATCACCCGCTCCTCGGAGCCGGTCATCCAAGAGCCGCCAAGCTACGCGGCCTATCCGCCCTCGGTGCAGCCGGACGCGCTGAACAGCATCGATCCGGCTGGGTTCAAAGCCCCAGTGCCGCAGCAGGTAGCGTTTCTGAGAGCTGTGCGTCTCCCCTGTTGTCTGGAGGACGTGGTTTGCGTTAGAAGGGTTTTCTGGAGGCGCTATTGAACGCACTCTCTCCTCTCCGCAGTTATTCTGTGTCCAAAGACGAAACAGTATCAACGAGAAATTATAAACTGATGTGGGGGTGGCAGATATATATTATGATAATATACAGAAATACAGTACACATATATTTATTATAGTATTTATTTTACCTATTTGCGTGTTTTGATGCTTGTCGTGTGGATGTTTTCATTTCCTTTCGCGAATGAGAACCGCACAAGTTCCTCTGTTGTTGTGAATTGCTGTATAGCCACGCTCCTCATCCGGGGAGAGGAAGAAAAAAAAAATCAAGTCTTTATTTCAATAAGTGTGTGTACCACTAATCACCACTGTGCACTTTGTTCCATCTATGACACCAAAAAGTATTATGTGCATGACGGAAATACCAGTGTACTTCGGTGTACTTGTAAAATGTATGAAACAATACTCAACTGGTAGGTGTGTGTCTAACATAGAAACATTGTGTCATCTAATGATGTGTCGGTGATCACAGAAAGAGGGAAAATATTTATGATACACGTATTTGTTAGTATATCTCATATACATATCTAAATATGTATTGTAACCACAGAATTAAAATCAAGTTAATATCTTATATCAATGAAATGTTGTCCTGCTACTAATTCCTTACTTTATTTTTTTTAGATCGGATTAATCAGGCGGTGGGTTATTTATTTTTGTGTGTCCGGGTTAGGCTGCAAGAGTTAATTATGAACGGAGGATTTGTAGAGGGAGCTGAGAAGCTAGTGGCTTTTTGTTGAAACTGCACCGTGGTGCGTCAGCGCGTGTTATTAAACATTTCTGAACCAATTCACAGAAAGCAGAGGCCACGCCTAGCATCTCGAGGCCGCCTGAGCCCCTGGCTGAGGCTGTGCCCCCTGCTGTCGACGTTACTCTAAACACTGTAGGGGCTCTGAGCCTAGATGAGGGCCCTGCAGCTCCTTACAGCAAGCCGAGCCCCAACCAAGAGGCTGGCTCGCTTAGGAGGCCCACCCCTGAGCTAGCACCTCAGAGCATCGCCCCAGAGCCTCTACAGTCCGGACTGGCCAGTTCAGAACCAAAGGTATCCACCTGACTGCCTGGGACGCTTGATGAACCTGGCTCGGCTCTACTCGCCTCGGTCTGATCTCCTGTCTTGCTGCTGCCTGTCTGCCCGCCTCCTGCCTCTCTCTATCTTCTTGTCTTTTCCGCCCTGCATGTCAGCCGATCAAAGTACTGCCCAGAAGAGACACAGATGCGTGTGAGCTCAGAGGCCAGATGGTGGTAAACAACAGTGGGCCTGGGAGCTGGTGGCTGTGCTTATTTGCCTACATGCTGATGAGCGGTGGAGACTCTGCAGCTCTAGCTGTTGCTTATCCTCTTTGCATGGCTCCAACATGTTTGCCTCATTCATTGTTTACTAGATCTTCTTGCTGAATGTATTTTATTTTGACTAATTGATTATTATTACCTTGTAAAAGTAGCCATAAACTTTCCAGTATTTTGCAAATTGTGGCCACGTTTTTAACAGTTTCTCGTTCCGCTGATTTGGACGCAAAGTTTATGGCTATTTAAGCAATATGCAAACTGAATGTGTTTGATTTATTGTTTAATTTATTCAAGTATGTGCTTGTATATTTATATGTTATTGTGGATATTTTATTTGTGAACTACATCAAGACGGTGGGCAATTTTTCTGCACATCTGCTCATGCATATGTTTAGATTAAAACAACCAAACCAAACAATTTCCCATATCTGGGCTGTGGAAATAGACAAATACCAACACTAGAGACTTAATGTGTCACGTTTGTTTGCTCATCATCGGTAAAGAAAAGTTGATCCCATTGTTTTGTTGAAGTTTTTTCAAATATGTGACAGTCTTTACAAAATTACTTTCGAATAAGTTTATTTTTTATTTTTTTTATGTTTTCTTAACCTATGCAACAATCTCTACTTGGTCTAAATTGTATTATGACTAGTAACACCCCCCTCCCCCCTCTCAGTGTTTCTATTTCAGGTCTTTCCTCTTCCTGTTTCCTCTTCTGTAATTAATTTGAAGGACTTAAACTTGTGCACCCTGTTTTTACATTCTACCTAATATCTGTGAGGCCTGTGTTTGGGGATCTCACACGTTGTCCTCTTTGCGTTTGTCTGGCAGATGTTTCAGAGGGATCCGTACAGCATGGAAAACCCGGGGAGAATCACAAACAGCATGAAGGCTGGAAATTACAACCCTCCGCAGCCGTTCCACCCGGACCACCAGCCGTACCGAGACTACGACCACCCGCCCAGTCGCTACGAAGTCGGCAGCGGTGGAGGCGATTATCCAGAGTCCAAGTACAGAAACAACGATCATGTTCCGCTCTACGAAAACAACATGCAGTATGACCAGCAGCAGTGGAATCCGTATGGTCAGCAGCCCTCTTCTACCAACTCCCAGGGTTACGATCGGTTGCGTTATAGTGATGGACACGATCCGCAGTACACGCCTCCTCTGCGCTACGACGAGCCCCCTCTGCAGCACGGGTTTGATGGACGACCTCGTTATGGTAAACCGACAGGGCCAGCCCCGGTTCATTATGATGATCTCCCACCACCTCCTTTCGGATCTGACCTCGGCTACGAACAGGATCCCCACTTTGGCTACCCATCAGCCAGCCGCTCCTCAGAACTCTCACCCCACCAGCCCACCTATAACCACGGACAGAGCCTGCAGCCGAAAGGCTACAAACCTACTCCAGCGAACTCTGTAGCCAGCCTTACTCCTCCCCCTAAACATGACGGCCACTCGCCTTCCTCTATGGAAGTGACAAAGCCAGCACCTTCCAGAGACGAGCCGCTGGAGGAAGATCCCACCATGCAGCCCCAGTCGGTTCTGAACAGGGTCAAGATGTTTGAGAACAAACGGTCCGTGTCCGTAGATCGAGCCAGAGATGCAGGGGATCCCACTGGGAACATGGTAAAGGGCTCATCTAGCATGTCTTAACTTCTGCTTCAACTTTAAGTAGGTGTTATAAATGATCTTGTGATAATGGGACAGAGTCAAGTGATACTGTTTGTTTATCTCACTCTAGGTGGCTGATTTACCCCTGAAAGCAGGGGGTGTGATCCCTAAAGCAAACTCTCTGAGCAACCTAGATCAAGAGAAGACCTTTAGGTAAGCCAGTGGACAACTTGAATTGCATTCCACTAATTTTCACTAGCATTTAACATTCTCTGGTATTTAATATTTTATGTTCCCCTTTAATATGTTCTCTGCCCCTGGTGTCTTTAACCTTGTGACCTACAACAGTCTCCACTGTGGAGCTCGTATTATCATTTCCAGGATTATTATTTTTACTGTCTCTCCACCGTTTGTTCCAATGATAGAATCACGAAATACATTTTACGTTTGCTGTTTAGAAGTTAAAATCCCACTTTTTTATGCAACGGGTGTCCCATAGCAGCCCATTTAAAAATGGGCTGCAAAGGATGATTTAACAATTTTCATTCTTGCCACAGTTGTCGTTGTCACTTTAAATACCACAAAAAATAAATGGATTAAGTTTTATGTCTGTATCGTCCAATCCCACCCCTGTTGAAACAACTTCAGAGCTCCAGAGTCCCAGAAGCCGCAGTCCAAGGCAGCCGATGACATTGTCCGCTCTAACCATTACAATCCTGAGGAGGACGAGGATTACTACAGGAAGCAGCTGTCCTACTTTGACAGACTTCAGATCGGCCCTAACAAGTCCCAGCCACAAGCACAAATAACTCACAGCTTCCCCAGGTGATGCTCAGTATGGCTGACGTTTCCGTGCGCTTTGGACACCATGTTTCTGGGGTGGCTTCGGATAAAATATCAGTTTAGCACACGTGTATTAACACTGCCCTACTGACACTTATAAAAACTCAACAGAACGTTTTTTCTTTGCTTTCTCTAAAACGTAATTTTTTTTAACCTTATTGGCTTGGATCAGAGTAGGTAAAGCAGAAACACTCAACTATGAAGATGTGATTACCCAGGTTATGCCTTTCAACGAAAGCCTGTTTTAAACCCTTACAAAAATGTTTGTTTTGTTCCTTATTCAAGCTGATCTTTCGTCTGTAATTCTCGTATTACAGGACAGAGTCTGTAGAGAAACCGAGTCCAGTGGAGAAGAAATATGAACCAATTCCTCAAGTGACCCCCTCTCTGCCACCAGCCACACTGCCTAAACCGTCAGCTGAAGGTAATGCAGCTTTAAGTCAAAAAATATATTACAAAAGGCAGGAACTTTCATACCTGCATGAATCTGTACCAGGTCTTAGACTGTGGCGTCTTTTTCCTTCTTCTAATGTACTCCAAATCTCCCACAGCCAAGCCTTCAGCCCGAGAGAACACTGTCCAGAGCAACTTTCTGCCTCAGAAAAGTTTCCCTGAAAAGTCTCCAGTCAACGGCACAAGCGAACAGCCACCAAAGACGACCCCCGGCGTTGGGGCGCCGGTTAAGTACAACCGCTTTGTTCCCAAGCCCTTCACCACCGCCAAACCTTTCACACGGATGTTCGACAGTCCGAAATTCAACCACAATCTCCTGTCCAACGATAAACCTGAGATTGCTCCAAAGGTACGCAGATTTGTTTTAGGAGATTAATTACATTCAGATTGGATCACTTTGAAATACAAAAGTGCATTAAATTAGTTTTACTGCTACTTAGTTCACCTTTTTTATTATGGCAAGGTTAATTTGTTAATCACATTTCAGCAGTTTAAAGTGCTTTAAAAAACATGATGCCAAAGCATCAAAGCTTTTCCTCAAAATCATTAAGAATAATTTACACTCAATTGTATTATTCACTGTTCTAGATTATTATTAATCAAAGTCAACCTTTAACATGTGGGTTTTTAGTCCTGATTCATTCATTTTAGCTGATCTGAAGTTTTTTCCAACTCTGAGGAGCATATAATACTGAACGTTGATATTCCATGTTTGGTTCTGGTTCTGGGGATGCAGATTATTTTAAACACCACTTCTATACAAGTATGGAAAATGGCTGCTATAGCAATTTTTTGTTTTTATTTTTTTTACATTTGGGTTTGGCATGTGGACATATCAGTTTATTAGGATGGCGGAAATTAAATCCTGTTTGCACTGGTGTTACGTTTGTTCCATTTAGCCTCAAGTTGTGTTTTCATTTTTGCTACAAAGAAACTTGGAAGTAAATGTTTTATTTATTTTTTTGCTATTGCTTCTGATATGTATCATATGATAATGTGAACTTAACTTGACCTCATGTGGATCAGGGTCCGAGCTCGAGTCCAGTGAAGCTGCTGATCCCCCCGCAGCCTCAGAACGCAGACCATGACAGCGGCGTGGAGAATTACACTCGCCCTGGCGATAACCGGCCCAAACACCAGCAGAATAACGTCAATGCCGCGCCGAAGGCCGTCCCTGTGAGGTAACCAAACCATTCTGACTCCAAATAAAAAAATATATATATACAAATTTCTAGAGAGGGTCACAATTCATGTCTTCATTTTTATTTATTTTTCAGCCCGAGTGCTCTCGAAGACGACGAGGATGAGGATGAGGGTCACACGGTGGTCGCAACAGCGCGCGGCATCTTCAACAGCAACGGTGGCGTCCTGAGCTCTATTGAGACGGGCGTCAGCATCATCATCCCGCAGGGCGCCATCCCTGACGGTGTGGAGCAGGAGATCTACTTCAAGGTCTGTCGAGACAATAGCATCTTGCCACCGCTCGACAAGGAGAAAGGTAAGTAGTCAAAAGACGTGAAAGAGGCTCATCTTAAGTGTTGCACTTCACCTTGTCACTGTAAAGGATTATGTTTCAGTGGTCAGTGGGTTTGTTGTTGTAGCTGATTTGGTCTTTTGAGATATTTATGTTAAAAAACTAATTTAGCAAAATTGCCCACCTAGTTAAAACTAGAATACCATAGCAACAAGCGTGTATTACTGTTTTGTCTCTTTGTAATTGTTGTTATGCAAATGTGTCAGAATCCTATCAGCTTAATGAAGTGCTCCAAAAGTTGAGTTCACAAAAAAACTGCACACATAACCTGTAAAAATATCAAACAGCCAAGAGCAAATTCTCAGTGTTCCGATGAATTAAATTTGTCTTCAGCATCTGAGCTTTAGCTAGCTCTATGCAGAGTTTGTCTCCAGTAGGATTTCCATCACCTCATTTTGGTATTTCCTAGAATATATGGGGAAAGACAGTGATATCTTTGCACACATATCTGCATGGTAATGGGAAGCTGGTTGTGATCACAGCAGGAGTCATCCGTTGTCTCTGTAGATGTTATCGTCACTGTGGATGGAGGATGGTTTCTTTGTCACAATATTCTGCTGTAATTTCAGTCGTGGCATTCTCAGTGTCATTGGCATCAGGCTGCAGTCGGTGGTGTAACTCGTTCAGTGCTGGAGTAAAACGTAAACGTTGTGATGTAACAGCCGCAGTTTGATGCTGAATAAATCCAACCACATCTTCACCTGGTTCAGTGAGGCAGAGCAGCTGCAGACGTGCCACCAACAGCTGGATGCTGTCACATATCAGCATGATAGAAAGAGTAACGAGCACTAAATATTTCATGTAAGGCGTCACTTCATCTCTTTTAGGAAAGCGAGTCTCATTTAGTCTGATTTGTAACGTGAGCGAGAGGAAAATAAAATAAGGAAAAGAAATCAACGTACATAAACATATTTTCTCATCCTTTTGGATCACTCCCAAGTTTAGTTAAATTAAGACCCAACGAATTAAGTGTTCGTTAATTCTCAGAGTTTGAATTATGTTTATTATTCTCTTTTTTTATTTGACTGCGCTAATTCCCAAAAGATTTTACATAATGTGGCATAATTAAATGTTTTAATTTCATATAGAACATGTTTCTAACATAAAAACTAACTCAGAATTAAACTTAAAAAACTCATTTATGATCACATTTTTGGACAGGGTGCAGAAATGTTACTGTCTGAGTGTAAAAAAACTGTGGTGTTTTTTGTGTTTAAAGGAGAGACTTTGCTCAGCCCCCTGGTGATGTGTGGACCTCATGGCCTTAAGTTCTTGAAGCCCGTGGAGCTACGCTTACCTCACTGTGCGTCAATGACCCCTGATGGTTGGTCTTTTGCTCTAAAATCCTCCGACTCCTCGTCGGGTATGCTTTGCTCTCTCTGCTCTCCTGGGGTCGTTTGGGCTGGCTGTGTGATAAATTCAGAACGTTCGGTCACTTGTTTTTTCCGCTTGAGTTGGTCCTTGATTTGTTTTGGTCAAAAATGGAACAATTAAGAATTCCTGTCATGCAATGAAGAAAGAATCAACTTAAGTGGAAAAAATTCATTGTTTTCACAGATTATCGCTTTGGGTTTGTTTCATTTTCATTATTTTAATGCTGATAAACTCACCCACACAGTTTCATTCGCTGTATCACTGGTTTCTGTCACGAGCTTTCATGCTGTAACGTATTAATTAAGTACTTCCTTACCGGTTTCTTTCTCAGCATAATAACTTCATTTCATTTTTCCAAACTTGCATGCTCTGGATGCTTGGCTGCACAGTATCGGGTTTCATCAGACGACGCTGTAATGCATGCTCCTAGCATTTTTTCTCACATAGCCACCCAAATCCTGTCCTCAAGATCAGGCAGCTCTGAATCTGCTGCACATCTGCTGGAATCCGTGACATTGTTATAACCAATAAGACCTGCCATTTCACATAAAAAGTCTCGCTTTTATACCTGAAGCGCACGTCTCTAAATTTAGAACTTCTGCCTTCCAAGGAATTATTTTTAACTCTGACTTTTCGGCATGAGCGAATATACTTCTATCGTCAGTTTTCTGTTATGTCGCCGCTGTCATTGCTCGAGGTTTAAAATCGGATGAGGAAATGCCAGGAAAGAAAACCACAGATATTACTGTTTGACAACAACTATCGATTGTTAAAACTATTTTCCAACTCCCTCCATTAGCAAATCTGAGTGCAAGCAAATAATAAATAATTTTCTACTAACTTGTTATTAAGAAAAGATGGCAGCTGCGATCTAGAATGCAAGTATGGTGGGAGACGAGAGCGTATAGACATGCAGCATCACTACATTAGTTTTAGTTTCATGAATTTAAAGTCACATGAACTGAACTTCCTGTTAAAGTGGGTAAACAATCCCACCAATAGACTCAGGATTTATATCAAGATGATTTTACATTTTTTTTAACTTTTTTATTATTATTATTAATATTATTTATGAACCATTGATTTTTAAACCTTTTTAGCTTGGACTGAGTAAATATTGTTATTGGCCTAATTCTTTAGGTTCAGAGGATTTTTTTTTTCTGATAATGTGCAAATTCAAAGTATTTTTAGGCCATTGCTAATTAGAAAAATGAAAGTTATATAGTATGAAGCCCCTGTTCTCTTGGTGATGTTGTTTTCCACGGCAGCCTGAAGTGTCAAGAAACGTTTTTAGAAGTACACCTACTGTTGCTAAGACTTACAAAACACATCTTTTGTCTTTAATCTTTTATTGCACAAAACTTACCCAATACATAATTATGAGAATAAAAGTTAATGTATGCACTATTACTCCGAAACCTATTTTGTTTCAAAGCAAAATGAGAGTTTATGTCTTTAGAGAGTTACTTATTGTCAATTAGCACTTTATAATTACAGAACAGGCTGAAAATCAAAGTCCTTTTTTTACTTGTCCTTCCCATAAACCGTCTCTAAAGGCAGCAGTGATTTAGACACTGGTCAGGATTAGCTGGTAATCAGCCTCATTTTAGAGATGAGACTCACTTTGTCATCCTGCAGAATTGGAAGAGGATTATTGGGCTGCGTCGTACTTCTCCTATTGTAAAGCAAGCGCACTCTTGTGCCTCCTTCTCTCCCCTTCTGTGGTTTTCCGTCTTACTTTGCCTCTTTAACTTTTTATTTTACTCTCCTATTCAACTCTGACGGTCTCCCTTTCATCTCCACTTGTCCTTCCCACAGTGGTCACACTGTGGTTACTAAATACTAAAATCTGAACCAGTGTGATACAGTTTAGCTCAGTAAATGCCTCGTTAATGGCAAGTTTGGATTTGATAGCCACAGTTAATTGATTAAAAACATATTACAAAGGGAATCATTTGAAGTTGAAGTGACCTATGTAGGTTTTTTTTCTTCTTATCTTGTCAAGTCATGTTTAACATGTTTACTTTTTTCAGAGTAATCAGGTTAAGCAGTTCACTGCTTTTCTGAACTCAAGAGATGGTAAAAGTTTTAGAAATATATCTAAAGACAAATGAGATCATACCAATACCAGTCAGTGTTTTAGTTTTTTTTTTTGTTTGTTTGTTTTTTTAATTAGCAAATCAAAGCAGCTTTAAAGTTCTCACAAATTTGCATTAGCAATCTAAAATTAGCAAAACATTTTAAAATACTGCTAATTATGTTTTTTTGTAGTTCGCGTAACCTGTTAAAGTCAGCAGTGGTATCCCGAAACGTTCCTGCATATGTCGCTCCAAACAGAGGGAGAACACAATGATGTGCTTTCTTGTCGACATCCACATTTTTTTGACGAGGTAGAATCATGACAAATCCTCCAGCTTCTTGTCGCACCGTCGGATTTGGATGGATTGTTCCCTCTCCCTACCACCAGAGATAGCTCACGTAACACGTTTCTTTTACATACCCCATAATGAAACATCACCGTAGTAAATGGAGTTACAGAGCTCTAGTAATGATGCTGTTTATTGATTCAAGTCAGATGTTTTGAAAAGCCAATAATCAGAATAATTTGAGGAAAAGAGGCCCTACTTCCGATACATTACCAACATTCCGTTATTCAGTACGATAAAAGCATGAATTGTGCTTACTTTTATTGGTGTGCAATGTTGGAAAAGGATTGATTAAGCGTTATTATTTAACAAAAATAGTTACAAAAGTCACACAAATATTAAAGTTTCTATTAAATAAAAGCTGGAATGGAGTCCTAATATCAGACATTTAAGACATGGATCGGGACACCCCTTGTCTGGAGTCAGAACAGACCTAATTATGAAGGATGAGGTGAAAAATACTCAGGTTCCATAACAAATACAGCTTCAAATCAACTTAAATGGCAGAAACCCCACTTATAAATTAATAGTTGCAATTCCAGGTAAGTTTCATTGTTTGGTGTTACACATATATTTTACAGTGGAGCTGGAGACTCATTCATACAGCGGCTATTCCTCTCACTGTTGCATCCCCGTTTATTTTTCTCCGCAGGTGACCCTAAAAGCTGGCAGAACAAGTCTCTCCCTGGAGACCCCAACTACCTAGTGGGAGCCAACTGCGTGTCGGTGCTCATTGACCACTTCTAAGAAGGGACAAACGAACCAGGAGGGGCAATCTCGCCGAATGTGGGGAAAGTGAAAGGCGATGGACTCTTATCTGAAAACACATACAACACTGCACATGCACTGCCGCTGTAGTCCCGTCGTTGACACACAGCACATGGAGTATGGAGGAGAGCCGGTTTACCGCAGCCAGATGAAGGAGAGACTCTAGAAAATCTGTCCTCAGTTGAAGTTTTGCTGTGAAGTACAACCTGATCGACGTATGCCCAGCAACTTTGAAGCACCAACACTAAAAAAAAAATGAAAAAAGCTGTTTATTCCCGTCAGTTACAGAAATATTGTTAGTATATTTACCCTATATATGCATACAGTATATATAGATCTTTGGAAAGGAGTTGCTAAAACTGTGTTTCCGTGTTAATTTCCAAATTTATCTTAAATTCAGTTCAGGAGACAGAAAACGAATACTTATCGACATGTGAAGGTGACGTTATGGAAGGTTTGAGACATGTAGGGACACTTGCAGAAAATCTGAAGGAAACGGTGATGAACCAAGGCAGCACACGTAGGTAGCACACTTTCTTTGTTCTTCCTTTTTCCATGGGATCTCCCACAGCTTCCGGCCGCCTTAGCTGCCACCCTGAGCACTTCTCCTTCCAGCCTGAGGGAGATCTATGCATGTTCTTTACTCAGGTTTTATAACTTTTCTCAGTTTCTTCCTGACATTTCTCTCCTTTTTTTTCCTGTTCACTGTTGCACTCACACAAAAATGAGCAGTGATGCCTTATCTGCAGATTATTCACTTTTCATAAAGAGAAAAACATAATTTATGATAAACTATGGTATAATGTCAGTTTTTTTTTTTTTGCCTTTTTTTTGTTTACCCACTGTGTAAATAAACTTGGGTTTAACACACAATAACAGTTGGCTAAAGATAAAGTTATGCTCTTCTTATATCTGCCATGCATTAGTGAAAAAAAACAAACATTAAAATCTGATAAAAAAATGGCTGTAAATAAAGCTAGCGTATTGCCTTGTTTATTTTTTATTTTTGTTATAAATGAACTTTTTGTATTTTTCTTTATTTTTTTTAATATATATATATATATATATATATATATATATATATATATATATATATATATATACCTGAGAGAAAATGTTAAAAAGCAGAAGATAGTGTACAAGTTTTCTTTGTTTTCTGGATTATACCCTTAAGCCTTTGAACTGTAACCAACAATAATACATTGAACCTTTTTCTATCAATATATTGATACGACATCGCGACCAAGTACTTTTTACTGATCGGAGGATCTCACAAGTACTTGAAATGAAAGACATTAAAACTTGTGCTCTGATGGTGTCCTCTCACGGATTTGTGATACAAGGATGCTAAATTGTGTGCCCTTAAATGTATTTTTGTACTAATAGACCATATAATATGTACGGCACACCAATACAGTTTTATTTTTAGTATAACACAGCTTTAACTGAATAGTAGCTCGTCATGTGTGGCCGACTTTTTTTTTTCCTCTTCAACACACTTTTACCACTGTATTAATAAATAAAATCATTTTTGAAGTAAATTATGGAAAGTGTTTTTTTAATATGCCTGATATTTTTCACACCATGTTTTTGTTGTCTGTTACACTATTCTAATTTTACTTCTAAGCACATTTAAATTATTTAATTTCTTTTGGATAATTTATTTCAAGATACAATAGTAAGGTATTTAGTTAATAGTATAGGTTAATAGTATAAATAGGTATTTAGTTAAATAGCTAAATAAACTTGTGGCGAAATCAAATCTTCACGTTAAAGCTCAGTTTTGCCTCCAGTTAAGTTTGGCCACGTTTATTTTGGGATTCTTCAGAGCTG
Organism: Orestias chungarensis; assembly: GCA_032876305.1. Taxonomy (NCBI): domain Eukaryota; kingdom Metazoa; phylum Chordata; class Actinopteri; order Cyprinodontiformes; family Cyprinodontidae; genus Orestias; species Orestias chungarensis. The sequence goes on from JAVLVB010000047.1 coordinate 1,611,848, forward strand.
CACTACTTCAGTCCACCGCTTGGTGGTGCAGAAAAACTAATTACGTTTCCTGCACAAACAGGTTATGAGGCTTCAGCAGAGATTGTAAAAAGACAGATTTCAGCCTACTAGAAAATTAAACGTACAAATGTTATATGATTTTACAGGTACAACGTTTTATGTATTTGATTAATGAAGATCTACTCTAACGTTCACATGTTACAAAATTAGAACATATACTGTTGTATTTTACAATTGAAAAAAAGCTTTTCTAGGTAAAGATTTTATGGCCTGCAATTTGGGGACATCACCCATATTGATTTATTAAAGAAATACAATTTAAAAGGGAAATCAAAGGAGATAGATGGATAGATAGATAGATAGATATTTCTCTGATTCAAAAAAGATATATATATATATATATACACTTAAGTTTTAATGTAATCTGTGTTTAGAGTAACATCACCTATAGTATGTTAGTTTATCTGAAACCGGTGCTATACATTTTTACATTATTTAGAATAGAAGATTTGTGATGGTGATCTCCCTCTTCACAGCCAAGATTGTAATTAGACAAGGTTCACCAGGATGGGGAAGATCTAATATTGTGATGTTATATTGTGATGTTACGCCCCCTCCATCCCAAATTAGATCATACCAGTTCCAACCCAATAACGCAGGATTACCATCCACTATCCCCTCACACATCCACAACCTTCCAACTTTGTCTCACTCTTCATCCAGAGTTTTCCCCCTGTTGTCGTCATTTCCATTTCAATCTCCCCCACTGAAAATCTTCACACCTCCAGCCGTGAAGCTGGTCAATATTTCTCAGCTATATTTCATGGCAGAATCAATCGGGGTTTAAAAATTTTTCCAAATTGACAAGACTGCATCGGATATATTTTTTAAAAATTTTCCCTTTAAAGCTTGCAGCTATCCCGTCACATGCCTGTGTATGTTCTCCCTGTGCATGATGGGTTCTCTCCGGGTACTCCGGCTTCCTCCCACACTCCTGACACTCATCACCATCCTGCCTCAACGATGCGCTTCATTTTGCCTGTGCATGGATAACAATATCATCTAAAAACATCCAGCTCATTCCTAATTTTCTATAGCAAACGGATCATTGCCACTTCAACCAAGAGGAACCAGGAATCTAATCCCAAACCAATACTAATCCCATCTGTCTCTTTCGTCGCACACCTCACTACTGTCTTACTGCAGCACACATGAAAGAGCATCAGACTGAAAATTTTACTCTATTCTTTTCTATCAAACAATCAAAAGAGACCGATTGATGGATGTTGACAACAGTTCATACCTGTAGTGTTGATATTTCTGACAAGCTTTACAAGACTGGACTCTTGTCCTGTCTGGAAGCGTTTAAGCACGAAACACCTACTGAGTTGCTTTGAAACATATGAATCTGTAAAATGTGCCACAGATGTCCTAAAGCATGCCCTGCACCATCCTCCCAAAACCCTATCCATATGCTTTCTTTGTGTAGCTCTTTCTCACTTTGCTGATCCATGTCAACACTTTTGAAACAAATACATCCTATGTTCTAGATTTTTGTTGGGATGTAAAAAAATATATATATATTGTCACTTTGAGAAGATTTTCCAACATCTTAATGGTGTGCATCATGAAGCTTATCCCGACACCCACAACTAGCACTTCCCCATGGAGGGCATCAAGCTTCAACCTCTGTGTTGAAGAATGGATTTCATTTAATGAAATATTTAGTTTTGAACCTTATGAGTCATAGACATGCTTCAGCGTGTGATTTGAGATTCAGTAAAAAAAAAATCTCACCACCCTTGGATTGCATTGCTCAATTCCACCTTGGGTCTTGGGTCTTTTTGCAAGGAGTTCGTTGCATGTTCTCCCTGTGCATGCGTGGGTTCTCTCCGGGTACTCCGGCTTCCTCCCACAGTCCAAAAACATGACTGTTCGGCTGATTGAGAACTCTAAATTGTCCTTAGCTGTGAGTGTGTGTATGAGTGGTTGTTTGTCCTGTGTGTCTCTGTGTTGCCCTGCGATGGACTGGCGACCTGTCCAGGGTGTACCCCTGCCTCTCGCCCATTGTAAGGTTGAGCAGCTAACAATGCAACAATAGAATAAAGAAGGGTTAATCTATCCAGCAGCACTTTGGTTTATGGTGTAGTGGATTTTTACGCATCTGTCTCTCAACAACAACACATACGTTCAGAATCAATTTAATCTTTACCAGAAACTGAATGACTTCAGCTGTCTTATCTGCCCACAAGCCTCGGTTTCATCCTCCAGCTCTGTCTCCTCCTCCCCTGCGCTGGTGGAGCAGCGCAGCCATGCGGACGCGCAGTGAGCGCCTTCTGTCCCGGCTGCTGCTGGCGTCACTGTCCTCTGCAATAATAATAATAACAGAAGAAGAAATAAACACTGAAAGACTCTGATTTAATGCTGAGAATCTCACTGAAGTTAATGCTTGGCTCGGGTGAGAGGGATTTATATTTATTTATGTTTTTTTTATCCCCTTGACTTTTATGGAATGGATTCTCTCCCAGGAGCGATCAAAGAAGACTTCCGATCATTTTCATCGTTTTGATTCTTTTTTCATTTAACATGCTCGACTTGAATCCGCATCAACAGCGTCTGTGCGTGTGTGACTCCAAACCCCGGCGCCTCATTAATTGATGCGCATCATCCGGCAGCCCGGCTTGGTGAAACCCGCCTCTCTCTATCGGATGCTTTTGTCTCCAATCAAGCCTGTTTCTGCGTGGAAACCATGCCGGTGAGCGCGCTGCCCCGCGGCGGCGCGGGGTCCCTCAGCCCCGCGTCGCTGTCCCGCAGCCTGTCCCGTCTGCGGGAGTACCGCACACGGACGAGGATCATGCTGGCGCTGGGAGTCTCTCAGATGGTCCTGGGGAGCCTCATCCTGGCGGTCAGCTTCGCGGCTCTTGCGCTCACCACATCCCCACGAGTACGCCACTCCTGTCCCTTCTGGGCAGGTTTTTCTGTGAGTAGCAATGATAATAATTATAAAAAATAAAACAGCGCAAAGCGTTCGTGCGCACCAGTCCTGACGCAGGTTCTCCAATGGATTATACTCTGGTGGATCATCTAATGATGCGATTACACTACAAGCACGGAAACTGATATTCTGAAGTCAAGTTAGGATGGATTTTGTTTGGAGAAAAACATAGGGGGAGAATACATTCATTTAGCTTTTTCTTCTTTGCAGAAGTGTCTCATTTGTAGACCTACATTTATTTATGTTTTCTAGAAATGGTTTTGACCAAAACATCCTTTGTTATTATCCTGCCAGGGAGCTGCATGCAGCAAGGCAGGTCCATTAATTATGCAGGCAGTAGGGCATAAGTGCAGGGGTGAACGGAGGTCTTTGCCACCAGGGCCATCTGTGTGTTTGTGTGTTATCTGACAATGAAGGAAAGCAATGCCTCTTTGTCTTAGTGTCTGCTTTTTTGTGGGTGAGTATAGTTACAGGGAAACGGTGTGTAATCACAGGGGTCAGGGTTGAAAGGTCAGTGCTTGGGGGCTGGGGGGAGTGAGGGGGTGACCTCCTGTGCAGAATGTGTTCAAGATCTGCTGGCTTGTTTTGCCTTTTTCCCAAACTGTGTTGTGGTTTTACAATCATTGGAATTACTCAATTTTACCAAAAAAAGAGTAAGAAGTTTTTAATCTAGTATTTTAATGCATCCATACTTGGTTGCAACTCTGGTCTTGATTTATTGTTTTAATTTTTTTATAACCTTAAATTGCCATTTGATTGTTTGTCTGTTACGTGCATCTGATGGCACACTTTATTGTATTACACTTACATTTGGAGAAAACAGTACCTAAAGGTTTATTCCTAAAAGAAAACAAATCCACAAATCTCCTGAGAAATGCAGTCAGTTATTCACCAATAACTGGTATTTGTTTCAAAAATCTAAAACTGCTTGTTTGATATTCATAGATTGTGTACCGTAAATAGATTCAGTTAAAATATATTAGAAATAATGGTTAATATGCAGTTGTTAACTTGGATCTACACAATTTCAAGGATTCAAGGATTCAAGGATTCAAGGATTCTTTATTGTCATTTCAACAAACATGATGGTACATGAAGTGGAACGAAATTATGTACTCACGGTACTATTCCACCCAAGAGCTAATATTAAAATAGATAAAATAAGTTAAAAAATTAAATTAAATTAAAATAAATAAAATCGAAGTAAAGTAAGTAAAATAAATAA
>JAVLVB010000047.1:1616167-1626426 GCA_032876305.1 Orestias chungarensis
GGTAGGATCCTTCCTGATGCAGGTGGCCCTCTTTCTGCATCTGGAGGTGTAGATGTCTGTGATGCTGGGGAGGCTGACTCCAACAATCCTCTGTGCGATCTTCACCACCCTCTGCAGAGCTTTCCTGTCTGCAGCAGAGCAGCTTCCATGCCACACGTTGATGCTGGAGCACAAGACGCTCTCCACCACACATCTGTAGCAGGAGGTTTAACAATCAGGCAGTTCTTTTCCTGTTTTGACTTAGTTATATGAAATAACATAAGGTTATTCCAGAATCCATGGCGATATTTATGCATTTAAATGTGTTTTTTTCTTTACAGGTTAACCTTTCGGAGAATTGAAATAAAAAAATCATGGGTGTGCATGTCGGGTTTGCAAAATTGACGCCATTGCTTTTAAAATAGCAATCCTATGAAACGTTGGTCAAGATTACGAATGCTATTTACCTTAAAAACAGTTAGCTGTTGAGCCGAGCTGCAAGGTCAGGTGCTAAAAAACGAATAGCTTATTAGCAGCAGCAATCACTGGCCACAACGGCACCTTCCAGTTAATGTTGTGACAAATCCTTCTCCTGGTGACTTCAGGACAAATATTACCCATGAATTACACATTATTTATATCAACTATTGAGGGATAAAACATCCTCCCGAAACCAGTGGTCTGCCATGTATTATGTTTTGGTGCAAAAGACAACAAATGTATCTTAATTAGCGGAAAGTTTCATCTGCTCTGTTAAGAGACTTTTACTAGAGTAAGAGCGGTCCTTATGAATTTAAAAGGCTCAAGTTGTGTTGCACAATTAATCTCTGAGGATAATCTGTAATGCTTTTTTTCCTTCACAGTGGGAGTGAATGTGCTGCAGGATGTATGAAAACAATTTAAAAAGGGCAATCTGCCCAGATTATTTGTTACTTGTCCATTGTCTAACCTGATTGGGTTTTTTTGTTTAAGTTGAGCCCGCATATGAAGCAGCCAAGTGGCTGATCTCAGCTCTTTGTCCGAACGAATGCAGTTTGTGTGACGGTGTGAGGTTTGATGTCGCACCTCCTGCCACGACGATGAACTGCGCTGTAAGAAACGTGGCAACAAATGCTTAGCGTAAGCGCGAGCGTGTTTATGTGCCTGTGCTTTTGCAGTCGCCGTGGGACGTGATTAAGGGATCTCATCGTGAGGTCGGGCGTTGTGGGACTTCATCACAGTCGCAGCGACTGAAAGTGTAATCTTTGCTTCCTACACAGAGCAGCGACTGCTGAGCTCAGCGTACAGCCGTCCCTCCTCCTTCTCCATCAAACACACGCTCACGCTAGCACGAAACATAAACACACAGTCCCTGTCCCTGTGTTTTGCAAATCAGTGGATCCGTCTGCCTTCTCGCGATTATTCACATTCAGGATTAAAAAGAATATATTTTTTCCACATATTTGATGTTCACCGTCTTGTGCAAAATCTCACAGTCAATATTTACTGTATACAATTTTTCGTCTGAACAACACTAATCATACAAATGAGTTCCTCTTCTTATCAGTTAAGAAACACCTCAGATGTTTAGGAATATTTTTGCATTGGCTCCGTAAATGCTTGTGATTTTGGTTGAGAAAAGATGAGGCCGGGTTGAAACAATGGACTGTGCTAAAAGCTGCAGGCTGCAAAGGGCTTGCTCAGCTGCAGCTTTACCTGTTGGCTTGGAGTCTCACTGTGTTGCCAGGTTTGGTTCAGCATTCGATGCCAGCATTACAGAGCGGGCCAAAAGCCCTCTGCAGTTGTCAGCAGCTGAAAATAACATAAAATTGTAGTTTACCTTGCAATTTAAGAAGATGTTGCTGCTGACATGTTTTACTCCTAACCCATTCTGGTTCTGTGGAAGAAGAAGTTGTTGGTTTTATGTGTGTAGCTTCTCTTAGAGGAACACTGAAATGTACTAATTGGACTTGAGCACAAGCAGCTTTAGACAATATTGTTGATATTACTTCTGAGGGAGCTTTTCTGTCCTGCGTTTCCAGCATCAACCGTCAGCAAATTCTGCACTAATCTGCTTGAGTATGCAAACGTTAGTGTGTATTTTTACAATGGCCTTCAGGGACTTATTATGTGATGAGCAAAGACCCATTTTTGAGGAAATTTTGGAAACATCAAGGCCATTTGATGGCTGGTAGTCTAGGCAATCTGTTAGTCAACTAAATCCGTGTTGTCCAATAGTTGTAGGATGGAGAATAAATCCTTTAGGGTTTTATCTTAATTTAAGTTCACTAAAGGTTTGCTTTGGTTTGTCTTTAGTTCTGTTAAACAACTCTGTTTAAAAGCACTCCAAACAATCCAAGTGGGGATCATTATCTGTCCATAAAAATAACTGTTAAAAAAATGGTAAAAGAAAATGCAGACTGCTTCTTCAGATTTCCTCAAAACTAAGGATTTGACAGTTAATGATTACAACAGTTATTATAACAATTGTGATTACATGAAAAAGTGGAATTGATTAGCAAGGAAACACATTTGCATTTAACATCAGTGCCTAACGTCACAGACCTGGAAATATCATCAGAGAAATTCTGTAAACATTCTTCAACTTTTTGTGAAAAGATTATTTCTCCAAACATCATATTAATTTCTATAGTTTAGGCATGTGATCTCTTTCAGTTTTACATATGACGGCAGCTCTATAAATGTATTTTATGAGTGAAACATTTTAATTGAATTTGTCATTATGGTATCTGTCTTTGGTGTTGGTAAGAGTAGCACTTTTAAAATCGGCTTTGATTTCTTCTCACCAGATTTGATTTAGCTTCAGAAAACAAATAAAATGTGGGAATAAAAAGTTTGATCTTAAATGCTAAAAAGTTGAAGAGAAAATGTCCAAGATGAAAAGCCAAAATTACAAAATAGGCTTAAACTGTTGTTTCCACTGTTTGTTTGAATGAAGAAGGCATGGCGGAAATACTGGGAATTGATGCATGTTACCAAAAGAAAGCTGCCAAAGTATAAATAAGAGTTTGATTCTTGCTTATACCTTACAGTAATAAAGGTTGATATTCCAGTTCATTTTAAGATTGGGCAGTGTGATAGTACATCTGAGAAAAAGCCTGCCTACAACACAACCAAGAAAATATTAGTTGCAAAATTAGCTGGGTCCCATCTATTTGGAGTTAGAAGGCATCAGTCAGCACTAACCCTTAACGACACGTCTTATATTGTTTGTCTTTAGGCCCCGCCCAGGACGTTCATGTTGTCATACTCAAAAACTATTTGATTTCAACATAAAGGACATAAAGACTTTAACTTTTATAAATTTAGTTACAGGAAGTAGCAGCTGAAACCTGAAACTTGAAACAGCATTGTAAGCGTGGCATTTATAAATACACCAGAGTTCACAACATCTCCCCTGCTCGTTTTGTCAATTCCCTTCATTGATTTTACTGTATTTTCCATTTGTAAATGCAAAATTTACGACTATATAAGAAAGTGGTCAAAAACAAATCAGGAATTCTTCACATGAGTGATAAAACTCGATTTAGATGTCTCTTTTTTTTGGTCTGAGCAAATCCCTAAGATTTTCAGAACTGGAGCAGCATCATGTTAGATCATCGTTTTAGGTTAGATGTGGCATCATTTTAAGATTTAACTTTCAAGGTATTAATTTAGTGAATTCTCTCTTCACTCTGTTTGAAAACAGGGGCACAATCTTTCATTCAGCATTTTAATACTTTTTTCCGTCGTTAAAGAAAGAATATTTATATTATTAATTGATGTCGGATAAAAAGTGTTTCTGATCCAGTTTGTCCTCAGATGGTTTCAGGGGAAAAAAACGTGACAAGCAGTTTTAGTTGTGGTTGCAGAAAGAAGCAGCATAATCTGCTGTGCTCCTCTGAGTCCCTGGTTTTGCAGCAAGCTTGTGTGAATTATCATTAATTAACTGACTTATTAGGCCCATGCAGTTTCCTGGCAACAGGTCTTTAGACAATGCGCATCAACACAATGGTAGCACTCACACATAAGTGTAATCCACGGCACGGATTCAGAGAGTTTTCATGAAAAAATCTTTCTGTGTATCGGGACACGTTTGTCAGAAAGTTGGCGTTATATTTATTAAAAATGCCACCCCAGTAGAGTTTCTCATGATTCATAACATCAAAGCACGCAGATAAAAGAAGTGTTAGCATTACAGTAAGTCTGCTTTTTTTGCCTTTAGACAGAGTAGCAGCAGTTTCATTCCAGTGTCAAGTTAATGTGACACCTTAGTATTATTGCTGTGGTCTACTTCAACTCATATTTTGATCATGTGATCAATGTGATTAGATATAAAAACAAACATTCTGTCAAAATACTATACCTCTTAATAGTAATGAATACTTTTTACCCCATTTAAAAACATAAATACTTTTAACCTGATTATTTGCTTATTTATCTGCAGTTTTTTTGGCTGTAGGATGAATTGGATGAATGAATGGATCAATGGATAGATGAAGAATAAAAGTCCTTGTCTATACTTAAAGCTTAAAGCTTGAATCGTGCGACATCAAATCTGTCAGGACAGAACACTGCTGGTTCTAATGTTTGTAAAGAGTATGCAGTATAGGTAACCTGTTATAACCCTGAGGTCTGTTATTAATAGGAAAATATACTCTACCTCCTACAGGCAGCACAAGGTGTAAGTGCATACAACCTAAGGAACACAAATCTCTCGGAGATACTCTCGGAATAGCTGGGTCTTCAAGGATTTCTTGAAGATGGAAAGCGAATCTGATGCTCTGATAGTGCACGTAAGGTCGTTCCACCAGCGAGGAACCATAAATGAGAAGAGTTTAGATTGACCTGCACGGGGCTTTGGTCGTGTTAATTGGCGCTCCTTGGAAGAACAGAGCGGGCGGGCAGTGACGTAAGGCTTTAAGAGGGTGTTGAGGTAGATGGGCACTGATCCATCAAACCCTCTGTATGCCAGCATTAGTGACTTGAATTTGATGCGTGCAGCTAAGGGAAGCCAATGGAGTTCAGTGAAAAGGGGTGTGATATGCGATCGCTTTGGCTGGTTGAAAACAAAGTGAGCTGCAGCATTCTGGATCATCTGTAGCGGTCTCACAGCACAGGCTGGAAGACCTGTTAGGACGGCGTGGCAGTAGTCAAGTCGGGAAATGGCCAAGGTCTGAACTAGGAGCTGTGTCACATGTTGCGTTATGGCCTAATCTTCCTGATGTTGAATAGAGAGAAGCGACACGATAAAGCAACAGAGGCAAGCTGATCCGCAAACGTCAGCTGATCATCGATCATGACGACCAGGTTTCGTACAACCTTGGTGGTTGTCACAGATAGGGAGTCTAACCTGATGCTGATGTTGTGGTGAATAGTTTCCTTGGCTGGGATGACAAGCAGTTCAGTTTTGGAGAGGCTCAGTTGGAGGTGGTTATCTTTCATCCATATAGATATATCAGAAAGACAGGCTGAGATTTGCGTCGATACCGAGAGGTCGTCTGGAGGAAAGGACAGATAGAGCTGGGTATCATCTGCATAGCAGTGATAATAGGAGCCATGCGAATGGATGATTGGGCCCAGCGAAGTGGTGTACATGGCAAAGAGGAGGGGGCCCAACACTGAGCCTTGGGGCACCCCTGTGGTGGGGTGGTGTTGCGTCAATGTGTGGGTTTGCCATGCCACCTTGAAGGATTGTCCGGTGAGGTAGGATTCAAACCAGGAGTGTGCACTGCCTCAGTGCCCATGTCTGCCAACTTGCTAAGTAGGATGCTGTGGTTTACGGTATCAAATGCAGCCGAGAGGTCCAATAGGATGAGAACTGATGATTGGCCTGTCGCTTTGGCTTCTTTTAAGGATATCGTTACTGACAGGAGTGCCGTTTCCGTGGAGTGACCGCTCTTGAAGCCCGATTGTTTACAATCAAGGAGATCATGTTGGGAGAGAAATTTCATCAACTGCTTTGAGGCAGCTCTTTCGATGATTTTAGATAGGAAAGGGAGGAGGGAGACCGGTCGCTAGTTCTCCACTTGGGTGGTGGATAGGGAGGTTTTTTTAAATAAGGGACTTACCTGGGCTTGTTTGAAGGTGGTGGGGAATGATCCGGTAGATATTGAGGCATTTATCACGTGAGTGGCTGCTGTTACAACAGTTGGAGCTATGGCTTGCAGGAGTGTGGTGGGAATAGGATCCAGAGGGCAAGATGTAGGGCGGCTGCTTGTGAGAAGCTTTGATTCCTCATCCTCGGTGAGAGGGGTAAATGAAGAAAAGGAAGCAGTGGGTTCAGCGGTGCTCAGAGGAAGGACCAGTGAGGAAGGGTGAGCTGTGGTCTGTGTAGATGGGTCTGAGAACTGACTGCTGATCGCTGCCACTTTGTCGGAGAAGAAGTTGGCAAAGGAATCTGCCGTGAGGTTGGTTGCAGGAGGGGGAGGTGGTGGGTTTAACAGAGACTTGAAGGTACAAAATGGCTTCCAGGTGTCGGTAGCGCTGTGGATCTTGTCCTGATAAAACTCCTTCTTTGCTGTGTTGACCCTTGAGGAGAACGATGAGAGCAGCATTTGAAAGTGTGACAGATCAGATGGGTCCTTTGATTTGTACCATCTTCTCTCCGCAGCTCTGAGGTTTGTGCGGATCGACCAAAGGGAGTCACTCAGCCATGAGTGTGACTGCATGGGTCTTGTAGGTTTGGTGATCAGTGGGCACAATAGGTCTAAACAGGAACTCAGTGTTGAGCAGAGAGACTCTGCTGCATCATTTACCTCCAGAGATGAAAAAGTGCTACGGGGTGGAAGAGCAGAGGTTACAAGTGCAGAGAAGTGGGCAGGAGACAAGTTGTGGAGATTGCGTCAAAAGGAGACAGTGGGTGGGTGAGCAGTGGGTAGTTGATGGAGACAAGCATCAAGCTGAATAAAGTAGTGGTCTGAGAGGTGTAAAGTAGTAACTTTAAGTGTCTTGGTCATGCAGTGTCTGCTTAAAACAAGATCAAGTACTTTACCGGCCCTGTGAGTTGGGGGGCTGCTTACCCACTGGAGATCAAACGAGTGAGTTAGCGAAAAGAAATCTGCAGCATTTTGAGTGTCAAAGTAAATGTTCATATCACCAAGGACAAGCAGAGGACAGTAGTGCTCAGGGATGGAGGAGAGCAGTGAGTCTAGATCATCTAGGAAGTCACCCAATTGACCAAGAGGACGATTTACAAAAACCACATACATTTTAACAGGTGCTGTTGTCAGGGCGGCATGGTATTCAAAGGAGTTGTACGAGGCTCCTGATCTGAAATAGGTATATTTCCATTTGTTGGATATCAGTAGCCCCGTACCACCTTCTCTTTTGCTAGGCCATGGTGTGTGAGAGAATGTGTAGTTGCTGGAGAGTGCAGTCGGCGTGTTGCTGTTTTCTGGTTTGATCAAAGTTTCTGTGAGTGCCAGTATGTCCAGTGAGAGATGGTTTGTGTAGGCAGAAAGGAAGTCTGCTTTGTTCACCGCTGACTGACAGTTCCATAGACCTACAGAGAATTTATTTGTTTTGGATGACGATGTGTGGTTTAGTGAGCGGAGATTTCTGAGGTTACGTTTCCGTTTGTGAAAGTAAAACCGCCTGCGGGTGCCAGAAATAACAGAGATAGGATGGTGACACATCACGAAATACTGAAGGTAGCCCCCGTTCCGTGGCCCTGTTTGGTGGACACGCACGTCTTTACCCGAGAACGTCTTCACATGAGAAAGGCTGAACACAAAGGCTGACACTTCGCTGAGTCTTCAGTGTATTTCCCTATTTTGTTATGCCCAAGCACGTGTAGCTGTTCTGTTTGATTGAATGATCCGGCTAAGACCAGCCCCTGGGTGGCAGATAGAAACCAAGGCCTGAGGGGAGTGGTCAGAAACACTTCCCTAGACAATGGATCCTTAATTGACCTTGTTCTCACTTCCCGAATGGCTTATAGGTGAGCGTTTTAGTCAAAACAGTAGATCCACATGTTCAATTTAGTTGGTAAATAAGCACAGAATTAAAAAAGTAGGCACTTGCTCTTTTTAGTCAGTAGACCCTCTTTCATGTATTTGAGTCCTGTTGCATTTTATTGACACCACAGAAAAATGGTAGCTAAGAACTTGATTCAGGTACATTTTTAAGCATTTTGATAAAATTGTCAAAAACAACATCAGCCTTTTAGTTGTCAGTATGAATGATGTGTGTGCTTAAGGCTGAAAATAATTAATCTTGTAATCCGAAGATTACACGCAATCTTTCCGGTAAAGTGACTAAATAAAAAAAAAATTTTTATAACTTGTTTTATATATTTAAACTATAACACACTACTTTAGTACACACAGTAATCAATGTTCCAAAATATAATAACTTAGGCTTTCAGCTATTTTTTGAAAAATCCCATTTAAAGACATAATTTGATTTTCCCAGTAGGAGCTTTTGAGCGTGAGGTGAAACTGAACTATCTCAATGCCTCTGGGGGTTGGTCTCTCAAACCTTCTTGTGTTTATTTATCTCAACATTGAAAATAGGATATAAATATAAGCCTCTCACTGAGTGTTACTGGGAATTGGAGGAACATCAAGCAATCGCTTTAATAGGAGAGTCAGAGCTGATCATTTGTACACATTATGTTCCCTGGATAACAGCAACTGCTTCAATTGGCCGGATCGCGTTTGCCCAGCAGTGCAGGAAAGGAATCATTGTGCTGAACTCATCTTGTTAGCCCAGATTAAATGGAGGCTGTGGTCAGCAGAGACGCTGTTGGTCTGTCCTCTCTTAAATCTCTTACCGGTCACCTTATAGCCACCATCAGTTATATGTTTCTTGTTTACTTCTGTAATTACTTTACTCTAACAGATTGTGGTTTCCCTCTGTTTTCCACTGTCCCGTCACTCTTGTGTTTAACATGGAGGCTAAGGTGCATTGATGTCATGCAGTTATCAGCACACCAATCATACCGAGGTGTCGCAGAGCCTCTGTAATTCACTCCCCTCCTGGACCTTTCTGTGATAAATAAGGAGGCACTCAGCCTGCTGCTGCTGATTACTCCGAGGACCCTCCAGTGCATCCTGCCCCCACTCCACTGCCACCAGTCATCACCATGATGGGGAAGGGAACAGGGCGTCCTAGAAGTATTTTCAGAAACAAACACGCACTCAAAGTGGCCTGTAATATTTTAAGGTGTCAACTTTGTTTCATTGCCTTTCTGCCTAGTCTGTGCTGTTGCATGTCCAGGTGATTTTAGACTCTGGATTTTCGACATATAGCTTTTAGTTTTATGTTCTTCCCTACCTTTTCTTTGAAGGCTTCTCTTTCAGACGTCTCCACACATAATTAACACAGCAAAGAAGATGCATGTCTGTCTACTTTAGCAGGGACAACATTTTCTTTTGAACTGAACTGAAATATAAAATTTCAGATGGAGATCTGACAACTCTGACGGCTTTCACCTTCGCTTTTGTTGTTCAATATGAATAAAATTTTCCAGTAAACAAAGCCCATATCAGATAGAAGACAGTGGTGAGCTTGTGATGCAGACCAAGACTAATTCTGGACGCTTCAAGGAAGAGGAGGATAGGCACTCATCTGACATTACTTTGAGCTGCATCAGTCCTGTTTTACTTTGTTACTGAGAGACAATGAGATACTCAGTATGTGTTAAATGTGTTAAAACACTGACACATGAGACACTCTATTATTATGAAATATTAAGATTTAAATTATTTATTTTGCTTTTAGTCCCTAATAAACATTTTCGTATGTTCAAAAAGCTAAATTTGGAAAAAATGATTTTTTTAATCACATTTACTTGCATGTAAGAAAATACAGACAAAAATAATCACAATATTCCTTAGCTTTAATTGAGTGCAAATGTTTTTGTATGAATTTGGTATCATTAAATTAAACTAAGGTGAAGGGTAAACATTTCATAATGATAAAAACCCATATCTGTACTTTCACAGTGGAGTGTTTCTATAAAAATTGTTCTTTTTTATTCAAAGACCAGCAAATGTATGCACATGAAAACTACATAAAGCCAGGTGCCATTATGCACCATTTTGGTCTTTGATGTGTGAAAGTGGGTAATGTGTGATGAAAGCTGCTGGTTTTCTGTTTTTCTGGACGCTGCCAAACCTGACACTGATGGCTGTAAATGTGGTGGCGAAGACAAAGATGAAAACCTGAATATGAATCTGGGTGGATGGTTTTATGTTTTGAATGCATGATACATTTTTTCAGACATGCAAGGCAGATTTTCTTTCACTTATTTGTTTGTTTGTTTCACAAAGGAGTGTGGTGGTGGGGGTGGGGCT
>JAVLVB010000047.1:1626526-1679550 GCA_032876305.1 Orestias chungarensis
CTACCCATGCCCCTGTTTCCTGGATGCTACCTGTGGGGGGGGGATTGGTCTGCAGGCTTGGGGTGGTGGAGGCAGCGTTGGTGGGGGTCCTTCTTTTCCTGGGAGCTGCCCACTGTGCTGAACCAGAGGCTACTCACCCCAACCATCAAACCCCCATCCCTACCTTTAGTGACTATATGAGTGCCTGCGTGAGTGAGTGCGTGAGTGAGTGAGTGAGTATCTATGATTGTGTATGAATGTGGATGGGACTGGGTCTAGACCTGGGTGTCCTTTGGCCTTCCCATGCTATTCCCGTTTGGGAGGGGTCGTGCCCTGCCCCCTCCTCACCCTTCCTCACTGCTAGCTGATGGAGTTGCCTGCGGCCAGACTTGGTCATGGGGTGCAATGCTGGAGTAGTTTTTGATAATATCGTTCTGCCCCGGCTGGCTGTCTGGGGTCGCTTGTCCCTCTCGGGTGTTGGACGGGCTCTCTGCTGGGCATTGGTGGCGTTTGGGCCCTGGGTCCCGGCCCTGGGTCCTGGCCCATGCTTGGGTGACCAGGGCTTGGCGGGACGGGTAGGGTGCTGCTCCTGATACCTTGGGGGCTCTACTCCGCGGCTGCGGGGGCTCTGCCCCGGACCCTCTCTGCGGTCCTCTGTGTGGGTGCGTGGTGTTCCTGCGGTGGGCTGCCCTGATGTCTGGGCTCTCAAGTTGCCCCGGTGTCCTGGACCTTGTGCTCCCTCTGCTCCCTAAGGGCTGATGGAGGGGGTGGCAGTGGCCTTCTGTACCTATTTCTGAATATAATTTTTGTAAGACCTACATCCCAATTTCTGCATTCTCACGCACAATCACACACTGTATAAATCCCAATATTTTAACTGTGCCGATCTGTTTATTAATTACACCAAGTTTGCCTCATATTTTTATTAATTTTTTGTTTTGTTTTTTGTATTGCATACATTGTTGTCTTTGTTCTGCTCTCCGCTAATTATATCTCCACAGGTATAATTCATTGTCTTCCGTTTTTTTTTATCTTGCTGCATTGCCCTGTCCTAAGTCTGGCCAAGAGGTGTTTTAAACAGAATTCTTGATGCTGCACCTCTTTGCTAACAGCCGTAACCAGGCTGCCAGCAGATCTGCATGCAGACTGTTTAATATAAAAGGCCAACAAGCTTGAACAGAGCTCAAAAAAGAGGAAGTGGCAACAATAGGAAGCAAGATTGTAGAAATTCCTATGTTGGGTTAACGATGCATTCTGCATTAGGAACAAAGGACACCTGAGGACAAAAACATGCAAAACTTGTATATGTTTATTTTACCAACCTATTATGGACAAACCTGACAGGAAATCTGTGCTCTTTGTAGGGAAATCAACATCTTTTATTAGTTTTGACAGGAGAGTTCTAGTTCTGTTTGCTCCCTCTGACTTTGACCCTATCAAAGTTGTTTTAAAAGGTTTGTCTTTAATAAAGAGCTACCAGTAGCATGCTGTAACAGGTCGACATCAGTGTTAGGGTCTGATAGCAGACATCAGACAGGCGTATTGGGCTTTGTTGATGCGTTTGACTTCTATGCCTTACCATTAGTTGAGCTATAAGTCCTTCCTGGCACAACAAAGCTGACTAAGGACCATCACTGCTGCTTTTTGTGGCTGATCAATGGAAAAGTCAGCCAACTGGGGCCTCTCTTTGTTCTATGATTAGCCAACGGGATTGTGAAGGGTGGTGCTTTTGTGTGGGTTTACATGTGGGAGGGAAATCATAGGTGTGTGGATGGGTATTTCTTTATTTTTTTGTGTTGGTCCTCAGGATTTAAGTTTAGTTGCAGCTGATCAAATTGGTTTTCTGTTGATCAGAGGGGACACAGACACTGGAATTCAGGAGGACGCTAGGGAGAAAGAGACGATGCATTCCTGAATCCGTATACGGCAATTCTGAAAAGCTCAGTTCATGGTTTAATTCAACCTGCCAAACCTGTTTCAGATAGTATGTTCCTCTTCAAGCCAAAACTGAACCTTTGCTAAATTAAACAACCTGCTGTTTCAGAAGAAAGTGTAGATTGACATAAATAGAAACCACAAATCGAGTTCTCATCAGAAAAATATTGCTGAGTTCAAAACTTACACTCTATTTTTTGCTTCAGTACATGTTTTCTATTCTGCTCTCTTTGACAAGTTTAAGCCAGTTTCTCTGCTGTCCTCACAGAAGATTTTTGCTCACCCGGAGCTTTCAGCTTCTTTATGTAGTGTTGCTCCTCCTCAGTTTTTAAAGCTGTTTCCCTCGCTGTACCACTAATTGTAAAATTATAATTAAAAGCTTGTCCTCTAGTGTTGTTCTCCTAATTCTTAAATGGGTGCTAACTGAAGCTTTATTTTAGAAACCAAATCTTAATCCCAAGCTCTGTTTCCTAATTGTCTTTTGCATCAGAAACTCTTGAAAATGTAGTTTACAAGCAACAAATGACCTTTTTTTTTTAGCAGAACTTGGTCCTAATTTTAGAGCTTTATGGGTTTTATTTTTACCAACTGTGTTATCATCATTTCTTCTAGATTTGGCTTCTACCTTTGATAGAGTTACACAATTTTTATTTTTCATTTTGAACAACATGTCAGTGTTAGGACTAATGTAAAAGGATCTTTCTTGATGAAACTTTGGGATTTTGTGTCTTCTCCTGCCTCTGTCTTTAATGCGGGATCCCACAGGGCTCAGTTTTAGGCACCCTTTTCGTTCTCTCTCTACTGCTATATCATTTAATTGACTTTTTACTGTATTAAAGAACTGGATGGTTTTGAACTGTTCACACTTGACCAAGCAAAAACAGAATTTCTTTGGGGTTAAACCATTAACATAAAGCTTGGGTCAGCACATCATCACAAATCTGGGAGTTAAGATAGATCTTTAACTAGAAAGCCAAATGAAGGTTGTTGTGAAATCTGAGGAAGGTAGCAAAAATAAAGGCAATTATATCAAGACAGCTTATTGAAACAGATTGATGCATTTGTTGTTATTGGCTGTATAAGTGTAACTTACTGTATTTTAGGGTTGGGTGATGTGTCCATTAGCTGCCTGCAGGAGGTGCAAAATGCTGCAGCATTACCTCTATTTTTTACTTCACTTTACTGGTTGTGTGTACATTTCAGGATCTTTTGTAAAGTTATTTTATTTGCTTTTAAACATCTTATTGACTTGCCCCTTCCACTGCCTTCTGTAAGCTGCTAGAGTCACATATACCTTCCCACTCCCTTAGGTGTGCCAAATAGCATGTACCTAAATCCAAGTGGAAACTTAGAGGAGAATATATTTTTGCTGTTTATCATTCCCAAAGTTGTGCAACAATCTGCCTTCACCTCTGAGTCAGGCATCCTTTCTTTCTGAGTTTAAGAATTTTCATAAAATTATATTGATTTGCTGAAGCCTTTTGGGCATTGTTTCTGTATATGTACTTTATTTAATTTGTAAGAACAAGTAATAATGTAAAGATGATGCCATTGGAGTACAACATACACTGATTTATGTTGAAATGAGCCCGAGGCTTAGGTGTATTAAAGACTTTTCAATTGAACGTCAGTTAACATAAGTTTTCTTGAATACTATTTTAACCTATTGGAAAATAATCAGTACAGAAACTTGTTTGGAGACATGAACCTTTAAGATAAATTGCCCAGGTTTAAAGGTCAAAACTGTAACAGCAGGTAATGGTATAAAAAAGGTCACTAGATCAGGGGAAGCTTTTGCCATTCAGTGGACAGAACACAGACACACATGCAGAGAAAGAAAACATCATTCAGCATCGGCACTGATCAGATTTGTCACCCAACGCATAATTTAGTCACTGCAGTCTCCCAGTGGAGTCCAGAAGCATCATCTTAAAGCAATTCTTCATGTTAATAGCTTAAATGATGCTATTCTTTGAGTTTCCTGCTCCTCATTTGTTTCAGCAGTACGGATGTGGCAAGCTAAACCACAGTAATGCAATAAGTTAATCGCTGGATGTTTTCCAAAGACTTAGCAGACCAGTGTAAGACTGAGTTTGAATTAAACCAGGAAAAAAAGGTTGACAAAGGGAATAAGTTTATATGATTTAGTAATTAGCTTGCAATTGATTGAAAATTTGCAGAATAGACATGTGGGGTGAGATTATTTAGTGTTCTGCATCTTTTAGAATTACCTGGTTTTCTTCATTCTAAGAACATGTCAGATTTACAAGGGAAATTTTTATTTTCGTCTTATATTTTGCTGGAAGGATTCACAATAAATGTTAATTTACCTCAAACAGTCCTGAGGGAAAGTGGATTGTTATTTGGTGTTTTTCCTTATAACTTGCAAGCTGATATATTCTTTATTTTTATTACATAGCTTTTTTTCAATTGATAATGAAACAAAGACAGAAACCAATTAATTTTGTTGTAAAAGAGGAAGCAAATGTGTACAGATTTTTATCCTGTGCTGCAGGGAAAAGCTGGTGTGTAGGTGTTTAGTTAGCTCAAAGCGGGCCAGTAACCAGTCCCTCATCTCTCTCGGGTTGATATTTCAGCTCTCTCCTTCTCTGCAGCTCAGAGTGTTTCTTTTGGCAGGGTTTCAGCTCGGTTTGCCTGCCTCATCCCTCAGTTATGCTTTCATAATATTCCTCTTTTTGATCTGACTTCCTAACAGTTTCAGTCCCTGGTGGTTATTTCTCTGTAGATGCTGTGGCTGTTGGAGTGTGAGCCGCTCTGAGATTGAATTTTTCTTTCTTTTTTTTTTTTGACGTTGTATGGTGAAGGTGCTCCTCTCTGACAAGCTCTAAAGGCAAAGCTCAGGACATTCTCAAAGTTGAAACATTACATTTAAAATATTTTTTTCAAGTTTAACGTAAACCTTTTTTAGAATTTCTAAAATGTTCTTGCCACTATGCGTCGTTTGTTGATATTTCAATAGGGGCTATATGTTTTCTTAAACAAATATGGAGTAATCCAGTTGTAGTTTCATAACCACCTCCTTCGTCTGCTCGGAATCTATCAATATCACAACACTGCAGTGCGAAACCTAAAAATATGCTGCCTATGAGCTTTTTTCTTTACAGCCCAAGTGTGCTTAGTATGCAAAGACCTGAGCCAGATATCCCTCTGCATATGAACACCAAGTAATTGTGTAATTTACAACTGAAACTACTAGTTGACTATTAGTAAATTAGTTATGTATTTAACTGTTCCTTTGAATAGGCAAAAACATGTAAACTTTTATGTTTCTGGTCAATTAACAGTTTCACAAAGTCGTAAGTAGAATATATTCTAGGTTAGCTTATTCCTAAAGCACTTTCGTGTGGTGTTTTTTGTTCAGAAACAAATTCACATTTCATGAGTGTTGCTGATGTTTACTATTGCAACCAGCTGTTTTGAAGGTCGGATAAAGATATTTTTGAATTATGCTGCGCTCGATTCCTCTGAGGTCGAAGCTTAGGTCACATCAGAGTCAGTGTAAAATAGAAAACAGTGGAATTTGCTACTTGTTTTAGTGCCAACAACTGTTAGCAGAACTAGTGGATAAAACCATATTTCTATGAATAATACAAGCGGAAATAAGAGGTAGATTTCTTTATAGCAGTATGTGTGCTGCTGGTTTATTTAAATATAATCTGTGAGGAATGATGATAAATAACTCATCTTGCAAAAGGGTTGCTTGTTAAATATCAAATGCAGATTTTTTTTTTCTGACTATAATAAGAAAATCTAATTTCCAAGTACAAAGAACACTCACCATTGAGCTTAGAGAAATTACACCTGCCATGGATCAAAATTTTTCCACTAGTTACCCTGAGATCCCTATTTTTAAAACTGAGATTTTTATCTAATCTAAATATCTGAAATATTATAGGCAGGAAGATATAGCATCCAAGTAGAACTTTATAATTCTTATCCTGCATACATTAATATTTGTGTTGATGATTGTAATTGCAAAATCTTCTGTAGCTATGTTTTAAATCTTATAAACAAACAATTTATTGTAAATGAACCTTCATCCTAACCAGGATATAGTTCTGAAAACTTCCTTAAGAGGTCAAAAACTTTCTAAAGTTGTCAAACAAATTTAAGGTAGATATGCCAAAGTTACTTGTTGTATTGTAGAGATTATGTCAGATCATTTTTAAATTATTGTTAATTTCTTGCTCTTTTGAAATCCCAGCCAAAAGTATAGGGACAGACAAAAATAAGCTAAAACAAATAAAGAACCAGAGGCTGCATTGTTGTTCAGAATCAACTCTGATTATTTTCCTTTGAAAGTGCGGTTACTGTGGCAGCTGCAAATAGTTGCTATGGCTGGTTTCCAGTTGCTGAATGTGGTGTGAGAACGGAAGAGGGATGCGTGTCAATTTATTCTCTATTGTCTGCATATGGAATAGAATAGAATAGAAAACAAATCCTTTTATTGTCATTATGCCCATTGTACAACGAGCTCATGAAATTATGGTTTAGGAATAAGATTGTGTTAGAGGAGAAGATGCTTGTAGAACATGCAGATCAGAGCAAGATGGGGCTCGTCAAAATGCCACAGAAGCTACGACAGAGTGAGCTGGAAATATTAAAGCAACAGAAAAACAAGGAGCCCAGAAAAAAGTGACTTGTGTTACCAGAGCAAAGATGGAGAGTAAATAAATATTTTTAGTGCAAGTGAGGCGCAGCTGCAGTTCAGCAGAGTAATGAGTCTGACCACATCTTACACTTCTGGATTCCTCTCATTAGCTGGCAACGGTTGACACAAATCTGTGTTTTGATTGCCTTATATGCCTTCTCTATACTACTCTTTGTGTTTTGTCTATAAAGAATCTGATACCACTGAGATATACTTTTTAGTGGATGAACCTCTTGCTGAAAAATCTTTCCAGTCCTGTACTATCCATCATTTATTTATATTTTGTTTAGAAATAGTTCTTATCATTCTTTGAAGTAGTGTTGATTGATGTGTTGTGTGTTTTTTTTTTGAGGTCCTTCTGTGTACTCTAACTTTTTAACTCATTTTTATTCAAAGATCCGACTAGTAAAGAGAAATGGGTATAGAAAAATGTATCCGCATCTGACCACGTTTGTGCATAATCATGTGTTTCTCATCTTATTGGCCAATATCTATTAACAAATCTTGTGAGTATTCAATAAAACCTGATACTGTATGTTGAGCAGCTCTGCAAAATGACACAGAAGTACTCTGAAAACAATCTAAACCCAAAACACAAGGCTAAACATTGTAAAACGTCTTAGACTGCCATTTAAGAAAAAATGAAAATCCCAATTTGTTTCATAAATTAAAGTTTTTTTGTGTGTGTATTTTTCTCCATTTGTGCTTTAAAAAAGAGTTTCTACTTTTATTGTGGCCCGTCAGATACAAAAAACAAGTTTCTGTTTGAATCCGTTGCTGTGAAAATGAATTTTTACCTTACAGCTTTTTGTTTTGTTCTCTTCTGTTGACTATTATATGTTGTTACTACATTTATCATTTGATAGGCTCATACTTTCGGATAAAGAAGTATAACCTTTAACACATTTTTATTTAATTCATTTTGTATGTGTCATATGCCAAAGAAGTAAAGAAAATCATTCACTTTCCTGAACTTCCTTTAGAGTTTTCCATTCTCAGTGATGTTTTTTTGAATTTTGAATGAAAGCAGGCCTTCTCCATCTATGTGAGGCTAACGGCCACGTTGTCTTTGAAGATCTGCAGACCTGAGACAACACAAGGGCTAAGAGCTTCAATCATGGACAGGCAGTCGTCCTTTTGAAACACAACAAGCTGGGATTTGATCAGAATGTCACTCTGGTAGAAGGATCATCAGCATGGTGTTCTCAAAAAGGCACAACCTGATGTGATTATTAAGCCATGATGACAAAAGTAGCCTCTTCCCTAGTTTTGAGTGATTACTTATATTTTCTAGAAATGGCCAGTCTTGTTATACCCAATTGGCAGTGACACTGATTCAGTTGTGGAAAAGATAAATGTGTTTTCATCCTTTATCTTTCACCACCCTACCTTTACTTCAATTTTCCCTGATCTAAACAGTTTTTTAGCCTTTACATCCATTGTTCTTAACCTGATTCATGACACAATGAAGTGCCACAAATTGTAGAAATTTAGTCTAACCAATGTTACTACCCCGAACAACCACAGAAAAAAATACTTTCTTTAATTAGGTTGGTCCATTTAGCGATCTCAGATTTTCAGCAATAATATCTCAGAAAAAAAATTACAGAACTTTTAAGTAACAGTTGATTATATTAATAATTGTCACAGTATTAAATATGAATCTAACTTTAATATTGAAGGTTAAATGCGCATTGGATAACTGTTATAAATATTGACTCTCTTCTACTTTTCAAAAAACAACAACTTAAACCACATCTGTCCAAGATGGCCTTTTCAAATGTATTGTAGGTTTTAGCAGTATTTCTATATAACTTGGTTTATATTTATAGTGTTTATTTACAACACAGGTTACTTAAGGGACTACGAGTTAAAAAAAATTATTTCCACCAAGCGATAATACATTCCTGACAGTCATGGTTACCAACAGTACATTTAGTACAGTTTATTATTTAAAATTTCAATCTAAGGAAATCCAGCAGATTGCATGGAGTCATTTACTTGCAGTATTATGGAGTAAGATCGCTATCCAAAAGGTGTATGCACAACTCTAACATTCGTATACGAGTTTGAATGTCCATTAAGTTATTGTACCCAAACTGTTGTTTTTATATGAGTATAAATCTAAAATCTGCAATTTATGAGTACAAATCTAATTTCTACGACTACGAACTTTTCCTTTCTCTATGGACACGAATTCAATTTTTTGGTTACAACCAAAAAATTGTCACGATGATGTCACAGGCCGGAGCCCACCCCAAATTTAAAGATTGCAGAAGACAGTGGACCGGGAGGGAGCAACCACTTGTTTATATAGAAATATATTTAAACCTTACATGTGATCCTTCACCTGAGGCTGTTGCTCCAACCGGTACACTGTTTTCCGCCATTTTTAAATTTGGAACCTGGCTCAGTACCAGTGTCCATCTACAATGACTGACTCGGGGTTTGAGAAGACAGAAAACACACAAAAAAAAGCAGAGTAACTGATGTACATGTTCTTTCTTAGTCAAACTAAAGAAATAAAAGTTAATAGCATTAGATGATGAACATTGGGTTGCTGGCAACAACATGTTAGCATCTGTCACAATGCAAATAAAAATGGATAAATTGATTAGAGCTTTTTGTAATTTCGTTCATGCTCATGTACCCTCATCTGATGCGAATGACAATAAAAGAATGTTGAATCTACTTTTAAGATCTTTTCCACTATCACAGTTTTTTGCAGTTAAAACAAATTTAATTTTATTCCTTAACTGCAGTATTAGTATCTTTACTTCATTCCAAGTCTTTGTTGGATAGAGTGGTGTCTTCTTTTGACATGAGACAAGGTGACACCTGCTGCTCATGTGGACATGTTCTTCATTTGGGATTACAGGGATTATCCCTATATTATTTGACAATATGCTGCCTGAGTTCAGTCTGACCTCTGCAGTGATGAGATCAGAGTATGTTTGTTCTGTTCAGAGGTTGATTTAGCTGTCTGTGAGCACTTACGGATTTGTCCATATGCGTTGTTTGCGCAGTAAGGCCCACGAGGAGATGATGGCTTTCACTTTTCCTCTGTGTTTCAGTTCATGCCCGAACTAAGACTCTAGGATGCTATGTTTGCCTGTGATTTGATCAACGGACAAAATTACAGCAGCCTCCCAAAAGGCCAATATTGTTATGTGGTAATGTTAAGGCTCTAACACATGGGCAATGGTTTCTAGCAAAGTAATCCACATTGATTTGTCGGGCCACTTTGATAAATTGAGGGAGTTTCAGGTTGCTGGTCCATTGCAAAATGCTCAATTTCCAGTATGGAGCTGTGCTGTTTTGCCTTTTTTCCCCTGTAAAGGAAAAGTCTCCTGATTAGATTTTAACACATTTTCTAATGAAAAATAAGATGAAATTGTTCTTTTTCTTTTTCTTTTATTAAAAACATCAGTTATGGAGGAAAGTTATAAATTTGTAAGTCATACAAGTATTAGTTCTCATTTTTGCATCCATCGAGGGTTTTAATTTCATGCACAAAAGTGAGTTGAGGGTTTTGCTTGTATCAAATATTTGTAATGCAATGAAGGAAATCTGGGATATGTTGTTTGCATCATCAGCCCAAATAAGACTCTGTTGGAGATAATAAGATTAAAATACTAGAGGCAACTTTGTGTGATCGCTGATATTTATTCAATTTTTTCCCCCGGGTATTTTGCTGGTAACATCGTGGTCTGGGTGAAAATTAGCTGAGGCAGAAATGTCCATGAAATTTAATCATATAGCCAGGAAATTACAAAATAAAATAAAACAATTAAAAATTAACTTGAGGGCAAACAGTGCATAATGGCAGGGAGCAAGTAAAACTAAGGGCTGATTCCACATATAACAGCTGATCCCATCGTAAGCAAAGAAAATAACATTGTCTCATGCATTAATAAGGCAACATAAAACCTAAAAGACAAATGACAATTAATAATAATAACTATTCTTCTTTAGAAGTTTCTGTAAAAAAATAACAAAACAGTAAAATCTGAGATTTTGGTTTATTAGTAATATATCACAGGGCAGACAAATTCTACCTTAAATTGACACTTACATCAGAGTTTTTAATCTTGATATAGTAAGTTTTTAAAACCAACCCACAATACACCTTCACTATGTTTAACAGTTAGAGGTTTCCTCTGCTTTATATTCTACCAAATTTAAAGATTTGTTTGCAAACATCGGATATTGAATTGGTGATAATAGCCTCTGTCACATCAGCGACATCTTTGTAAGTCTAGCCAACTAATAAAACTATAAGCCAAGTTTATCATTAGATATATTCTGGTACATAGAGTCAGATATATCTCCCTTTTTTATTAGCCAGACTACTGATGTTTCCCTACTTACTCTTTCATTAAAGTTTGCAACAGATGGCCATTTCTATCAGTGACTTAACCAGTTGATTAGGATTACATTTGTCTGATACTCCATCTTTTTAGATTCTTAAACTGTTATTTGTTTATTAACTTATTTTTTTTAAGTGTAAAACAAGGGCACCTGGAAAGAAAAACATTGCATTTAATAAAGGCCCATTTGGAGTTGTGTTAAAAGTCTCTTCATTTACAGAAGAAATAGCTAAAAAATTTGACCGAAACCTAAACCTTCGTCCCTCCCTCACTCCATCCACCCACTCACCCACCCATCCATGACATAGGATGTAGGATACGTTTATAGAAAGATTATTATCACAAATAGGATTATAAAAAAGGGTTAGGAGTCATTGATAGCAAATGAAATTAATGTATTTTAAAGCAACACTAAAGAGGTTTCAGTTTTGGTCGATTTTGACGGGCCATTGTGGACAAAAGCGGTAGTGTTTTGCCTGAATGAAGACTGCATTTCCCATGATGACCAATGCATAGCATGGTAAAATCCTGACCTAACGGTCACCTGCAGTAGGATTGAAGAACATTTCTGTTTCCAGTGGCTGTGTGAAGGATGAATAGCAAGGAGGTGATGTCTCTAATTGTGGTGAAACAATGTCATATGATGATGTTGTGAATAAGAAACGGGGGAAAAGACGTATCCCATAAAGAAGTCAACACATTTGTAGTTGTTTGGTCTGGCAGGGTTCCTGCCACCCTCCTCAAAGTTGCTTAGTTACGGTTTAAGCAACACAGATCCCCTCGGGCCATGACATAGGTGTCATTCAATGAACTGTAAGTTGACATATAATCACTAAAATAATAAAAAGATTTTAAGAATGTTGAAAAGTTACTCAGTGTTGCTTTAATGTCTTCTTTGGCTTATTAGAATATAACTTTATTTGAACATTTAAAATTGGGTGGCAATTTTGAGTATGCAATGAAAAAAAGACAAAAAAAAAATTAGTTTTTTTAAAAGGAAAGACACCAAAATATTATATAAAATCAAATTTGGGACTTTAAGTCCCACATCCAACAGTTTTGTCGCAAAACTTTTTACTGTTGACTAAAAACTGAGTTTTAGTTGAAAAGTCTTTGGCTGTCGCACATGATTTGCTCTGGATCGAATCCACAATGATTTTGCTTATGTTGAGAAACCTCTGCAGTCCTTTTCCACTCCTTGTGTTTAGCCTCCAGTGGACCATTGACTTGGTTCCTCTCTGACTCGGTCAGTCATGACGTTCTGTGCAGACGTGAAAGAAAGATCTTAATCCTGCGGTTCTATTGCACATCACAACCACACATTGGAAAGGTTGAATAGTTGGACAGCTTCCTGGATGAGTGAGATATGTTCCGGCTTGGGGAGGCTATAGAAATCCTGGGTTTTGTTAGAAGTGAAAGATGTGGAAGCATTATGAATTTTCAGCTTCTGAGATTTTTGTCCACGTTTATACTTGAAAAAACATGCATTTCTTTGTTATTTCTATGTATGTTGGAATTGTTTTATAAGGTTAGGGATTTCTAAAGCATTTATGGGTTTGCTAATGTTTGTATTAAAGGTGAAAAAGCCGACACAACAAGCAATATTTAAAATCTGCCCTCCTGTCAGATAGGTGTTAATGGGGAGGCCTAGACAGCAAACATGTCTTTTTTTCTTCTTTGACATTGATTTTTCTTAAATCCAAAGTGCTGATGTCAAAGGAGCCGCCGCTCCTCTGTTTTAAACTAGTCTAACATTGAAGAGATGCCTCCGCTGTTTTCATGAGAGACTTAAACATCAAAGTGTTTACAAAACACTGTGGTTTGCAGTTTTTCCTGCCTCAAATCAGCTGAGTTTTTAGAGGTATCACATTTCATCACACATTTTTACATCCTTTTCTTCGCAGTATGGAAGCAATCAATAGCTACTGATCTGGCATGCAATCACAGACGGAAGCTTTGAACAAGTCTAATCCTCTTTCTGCTGTCCTCTTTAGAGGTGTGTTAAATTGCATAATTGCAGAGAAACTGGGTATTTTGTCACCTTGGAGAATTTGTAATAGACTGAGTTGGTAATCTTTAGCAAATGTTAAGTCAGCGTTTCTGCTCATCGATATTTGAGCTTTCAGTAATGAAATGATGAATGCGCCCTGTGGATTACTGTGGCCACACACAGCTAAGTGTGCCCAGAGGGGCTCTTTATAATATTCCTGGGCGTTGCTGCATAATTATTATTGTAGTAAGATGGGAAACTGTTTAAATTGCTGCTTGTATACACAGTTAGTTCTCTCTAATTGATGTTTCTGGGAGAATTGCTATTTTAAACCGTCACATACCAACTTGTCCTTTGTCTTGTTTACCAAATAGCTTAAATCACACATTTAGACAGGAATAAAGTGTCTTGCATTTGGTTAGATGATTTTATATTACGATTTTAAGGTTAAATGTAACATCACTGTATGGTTCACATACACATTTGCAGTAGTAGAGTCAAATCACGTCTTTAGTTCTGTGTTATTTTTGTTCTTTGTGATCCTACTTACTGATCTGATTTGTTGAAATAGAACTTTACTCTGTTATATAAAGCAGCCTAATCTACATTAGAGTTGTGTGAGAGCATGATTTGAATTTCAATTTGCAGTGCACCAGTTTCATTAGGGAATTTGCTAAGAACATTTTAAAACCAAATGAATATAATGTACGATCGCTCTTTCCAAATATAACAATTTCAATCTTCTGACAATGGCTTCTAAGAGCTTAAGGTGAGAATTTATGGCATTCTGGGTAATTATTTCATATTTGAGGTCATACACTGATGTTGGATGAGAAAGCCTGGCTAACAGTTTGCCTGATTCATCTGAAGGTTTCTATTGGGTTGAGGTCGGGAATCTGTGATGGTTGGTCAAGTTCTTTCTATCAGCCATTCTTGTATTCGTGGACTTTATTTTGATATCTGATGTGGAGTCAGAGATGAACAAGTGCCATACCAAATATGTTAACTTAAAGACAGGCTCACACTTCAATGAACATATTGGATTCAGAGTTGTTCTTCTTCTACCCACCAAACACAGACTCATGAACTGAGAAGCATTATTCTTTACTGTAAAGAAAACAGTTTTACCCAACTGTTTTCAAAGCTTTGCATTGTACAGTCCTTTAAGCTCTTAATGTTCTGTTCTTCAGAAATCACTTGTAGGGTATTACAATCCCACTGACAGTGGACTTTTTAGTGACAACAAAATGTAATTGCTAGAGATATATCGCAGGTGGTATACTATTGTAGTACCACACGACAATTCACCAAGCTCTTCAGAGTGACGATTTCTTTCACAGATGTTTCTAATAGCTTGGTTTTATACCTTCTGTTGCAATGAAGGTAATTGAAATACCTGAATTTAATGATTTGGACGAGTGAGTGAATATAGGGAAAAATGATTTGACAGTCTTGTAATCCTTTTGGTTTCTGTAAAAAAAACTGTTGTTATCAGGAAAAATGGAAAATGTTTTTGAGATTTGATTAAATATTTGTCTAAGTTCACCTGCGGTGGCTAAGTCCAGAGCTTCTATGCTGAAACTCGCATATACAACCATTCTCTGTTAGACCTCAAGTCCCTCATCAGCCTTGCATTCAGCATTCAGAATCCTGGTAACAAGTCAGTGGTAAATTTATTTAGGCTTAAACATAATGGTTAATAGGTAATCTCATGTAGGAAGACAACAGTACACAATGATCAGATAAGGCACTATTTCTTGGGTACATTTTTACTGGTAACTGAAAAGTTCCAAACACTCGCTTCCCCAAGTTGAGAATAATTATGCTTCAGTAGTTTTAAAACTACTTTAATTGAGCTAGAGTGTCATTGTTACCCCAACACTGTATAAACGCTAGTATTTGTACACTCGATGTGTGACACGCTTGTTGAAAACATTGTTAGTCTAATTAAGGAGTCAGGTGTTTTAGTTTGTCAAGTTAAATGTTTTTCACATCTGTATTTACCTGCATTGTTTTCCCAAACGGCGCTGCTGTGCCAGCTGGGCTACATCCTACCCATTTAACTTTTACCTGTTTAATATTTTTCAGTAGCATTAGACATTTCTGAAGCATTGTTTAGTGCTCAGCTGGTGTTGTTTAGGTGGAATAAAGATAGAAAAAAGGTAGAAAAATAATCAATGCAAAAACTAAAAAATGTGGTTTAATTTATAAAGGTTTATATCAAAGCTTTGAAGAAAGCCTTCAGAATATTTTACCAGGGATAAAAGGCAGAATCAACCAAGGACAACGGTAAAATCATCCTCATCTCTGCACATACCCTTACTTTATATGTTGAGATTTTGAAGCCTTTTTTTATACTCTGTACAAAGAGGCATTATTAAGAAGACATGTAGGCGAGTTGTATCGGTCTATTCAAGGTTCAGTGAGCAGAAGAAAGGTCAATTGCAATGCTCGATTGGTCTCAGATGGTTTGATGGATGTTTTGGGGCAATAAATGGTGTAGATTTGAACAAAACTCAGACACTCTTTTATTTTGCCCAGATCTATCAAACAGTGAATGTGAATGCTTGTTAAATTAAAAGACAGCTGGCCTTTAGAGCTGTGGTTTCCGTGTTTATAAGCAGAGGCAGTGAGAGGTGCTGCATGTCTGTTCCTGTCTCTTCAAACCCAGAGTAAGGTCATATCGCATGAGCCGCTCTCACTGCAGGCTACAGCACCCAACTGATATGTAAGTGAGAACATTACCCGGAAACTGGCTGGTGAGAAGTTCAGGCCAAAACAGACACGATGGCTGGCCTAGAAATGAATCGGCAGCCAGCTTAGATGTGGCGTAAACACTGACTGATCTTTATATGAGCAAGGTTAGAGGAACCTGGTTACAAGGGATACGTGTTTTCTTAATTGGTTAGCTGATTAAAGCTCAGTCACAGTTGGCTGTAAATCCTACAGCTTTAATTAAAAGCCTTAGAAATCATCAGATGCCAACTGCCTCCTTTAACTCATTACCATTTAGATGTCTTCACTTTGGAAATATTGATAAATAGAAAATAGAAGCATCCAAATCCCAGGAGCCATCCTCTAATTGTCTCTCTCTTCCTGGTAAAAGCATGGACAGTGACCCTGATGCCAACGGGTTCAATAAGATAAAGGAGACTCATCAGGAACTCCTCTGTTCTCGGGTAAATCTGTCATTTGTGTGTTTGTGGTGGATAAATTAGAAGGAACTGATTGAGGCTTGGGGTTGCAATCATTCTTTTTCTATGTGTTTTTCAGCGTCCTCCTAAATGACAGTTCAGTGTTTTACTTAGTTTGCTCTAACGATTTCCAGAGATTCTGGGCTACACAAAGACTGTCCCATGAGAGCTCTCAGAACGTAATTTAATGGTTTAATGGGGTGGCTAAATTTGTGTATAAATAGATTTCCATGACAGTTTGTATTTAATTATGAAAGCTAACCAAAACATTTTTATCATCCTTAGACTTGTAAATGAAAAGGATAAATTAGGGGATTTTGCAAGTAGGCATTATCTTTCCTATGGCACCTGAAACCATTTATATTTAGCTTGAAACCTAATTTATTCTGTATTTTATTTTATGTAAATTGAAACAATATTCAATGACATCTGAGCTCCTGAAACCTAAGTCTGAGTTGTTGTGTCTATTGTTAAAGTTAATAAATAGCTACATTTTCAAGATCTAAAGTTATTCAGTTACTTATTTTATACATTTATTTTATTATTTTAATAATACTTCACAGAAAATGTTCATATATATATATATATATAAACGTTTTTTTTTAAACATTCCTGCAAAATATGTATTTTTAAGCTTAGAGGTTTAATGAGGAACAATTTTTTATGCCGCAGACTTCTCATAAGGGTAAAGACAGAGTTTAGGTTAGTTAGTAATTATAAATCCTAAATTTATTCTCTGAAAATTAATGGAATTATGAAAGCTTTAATACTTTTTTCTTTTATAGGAAACTGTTGGGCATTTTCAAGAAAGAAGATAGAAAATAATGAAGCAAATAATATAAATAATTCTGACAATAAATCATTTTTTTAATATATGAGGCCCCCCCAGTGACTCTGCAAGGATAGCTGGTATAGCTAAGGGATAAATGAATGGTTGGATAGATTTCCAAAACTTTTATTTAATTGAAAACTCAAAAAACTATAACTTTTTATGACAGCTGCTATAGAAAAATTAACATGAGAATTAGTGAAAGAAAATTATAAAGTTTTACACTTTTGAACTATGCTTACCATAAAAATAATTAATAAAATTGATGCTAAACATTTTACATTCCCTAAGTCTGAAAATGTATTCAAGAGTCTCCCTTAATTGAACGTTTATTAGGTTTATGTTCATCTGATGTGGACAAGGCAACACATTCACCCAACTCGGTGGAGCTTAATTTATGAACGCAATCTCACTCTAACTGTCACTATGTGTGTGTTGGTTTCTCCTGCCAAATCCAGTATGCAGCACTCGAATGAAAGCCTGACTCAGCTGTTGGTGTCATTGCATCTGTATCCTCGATAGATTTGTGCCTCGCTCTTTGAGCTTCACAGTTGACAGCTGAGGTTTAGGTTTGAGTTTTTTACCGCCCTCTCATCGTACAATGTTTTAAACACATGAATGTGCCACATCTTATAAGACACGGAATTAAAGCCAGTGTCCGGTCATTTTTAACAACTACTTCCTAGACCAGTTAACTAAATGTGTTATCATGGGTTAAGTTACTAACAGGACAGCATGATCCCTCAGAACAAACATTTTAAAACCTGAAAATGATCAGTTGCCTGTTTTTTTGTCTTTTTTATAATCTATATTCATGTTTTACTCCTTCAAAGAAGCAAGAAATTGCATACCAATTGTAGTTAGTTGTGTGTTTGCACGTTTGCGTATCTACTCTTGAAGATCCATAGTGAGACGCTGATCTCAGCTTATAGAGATCAGCAAAGTCATAAAACAGCGTTTCTTCTGTCTGCTCTGCTTCTTCTCTTGTTATCTCCTGATGCAACAGTCCCTAGAAGTAGCGGTTAAATAGCTTTTTCATCCTTGCCGGTGTCTTACATTTCACATCACTTCATTAACAAAACATTTAAAGACTGAGTCCAAAAATTAAATCAGTCTCGTTACCATATGAATTATTTTCCACATTTATTAATTCTGTTGCCCTTGGTTAGCTGTAGGTGCCTTTAATTTCCTTTCTTTTCTCTCAGTTGTCCGCTATACGGCTAATCAAAGCAATAAACTTCTGCAGAAAAATAGACTGATGTTGCAAACCATGTTTATTTACCTATGCCTCAAAATGATTCAGTTTGCTCAAAGGATTTTTCCTTGAATGTTTTTATTGCCTGACCCAGGCTTTAATTGAAATGTTTAACGTGATTCTTCAACACTTGAAATGTGTCTAAAGCTTCTGATTGAAAGCTCCCCACATTCAAAGATCCAGAACTGCCAACGACTTCAGCACCCATCAGATATTTTAGACAACTGCCAATGAGTTATTTTACTTAGTTATACTGAGTCTTCTTTGCAGGTCATATTGGTTGGATTTTAATAGCTTGTTATTCAAACAACAAATATTTTATTGTAGACATTAACTGAGGTAACTGAAGACGGTTATTGTACATTCTCCTGCACAAATCATTAATGTATGCTTGGAGTAATTTGGGTTGTGACAGCCCTGTTTTATGTTTTCTTTTTTTTTCTTAATTTGTAAAAATGGGTCATATTGTGGGTCACTGCATGTTAAAAGTCTTAGAAAGTAATTATTTCCATACTAATAGATGTCGGCGACTTATTTTTTTATTGATCTGGACATGATGTGTTGGTTTTTCCAATATTTTGGCCGGCAGAAAGTTGTTGATTCTTCAGATCTGGCACTGATTAGTCTTGTATATGGCTAACTCAGCTTTCCAGAATGATTGCATAGCAGGACAGTGAGCAGAAGCCCACAAGTGTAGCCAAAATCAAAACTTGAACCAAAAGTTCAACCAAGCTCAAACCTGAATCGAAAGTTGAACTCGTTCGAGATGCTGTGACGTGACCTTTAATGAACCAATGTTGTTCAAAAGCCCTCAAAAAGAAGCTCAATTGATGCATTTTTTTGCAAAGAAGAAACGGCCAAAATTCTACCACAGCTGCAAAAATGTCATGTTAGTCTAACGTAAACTCCTGATCAGAGTCGATGCTACCAGGATGGGACAGACATTTATTAATCTTAGTTTGCAATCACATCTTTCCATGGCCACATCAGTTTGCTTACTGAATTTTCATGATAAATGAAACCATCATGATTTTTGGATTTGATATAAATAATTTTTGTTGAAAACAGTCAATAAAGACACAAATAGTTTATTTGGTAGAGAGCTGGTTGCCTGGGAGCTTTAGTCTGGCGTTGTTCTGCTCTAAGGAACCACACAGTGACTGATAATGACAACAGATCTTTCCTCTCTGGTGTCTTTTTGTTTACTTGAGCGATTTATATTCAGTACAATTTTGTTTTTTCCAGGATTAAGCAGAGACGCACCGAATATCTCAGTAAGTGGAGAGGGAAGGGGTGTCTGAGATGACACGCCTCCAAGAAACCAGCAACAGCCAATCTGCATTGGTTCCTCTGTTTCCATAGTAACGGTGATGCGGAGTTCTGAAGCCAAGTGATGATATTCTTGTTGGCGGGTGTGTGGTAGGTGTGGAAAGAAAGGAACACTATAGAAATTGGACGTCAAGAGAGAAAATAAAGGGAGGAGAACTACTGTTGAAGCAGCAGGAGCACAAGCAGCCTGAGCGTGTTAGCGTTTGCCATTCTGCGCTTTAGTTGGAGTGGCAGATACGCTATGGGGAGACAAATACAACATCATCATCATCAAGAACCTCAGAACGCCCTCGGAGTGCTGTTGAAGCTCTGTGCAACACAAATGCACACCCACTGCAGGGTCGCGCAATAACAGACACTTTACGTGGCGCTCTCTCATGGTAAGAAAATGTTTCTTGAAGGGTACAACTTAAATCATCACAGAAACATTAAGAGGTCAGCTCCCGTGAAGTTGCAGCTGACCTTCAACTGTCTTTCAATATGGGACAAATGTGCTTATGTAAGTAGAAGTGATTTTTGAAGGGAAACACAAAATGTTTTTGGTTTCGTTTAGCATCCAGCTTATCCATTTTGAAATTTAACAATTTGCTCTTTTTACATTAAAAGACATTTACAGTTATGCTAAAGTCTCAGATTTTTTTATAACTTGAAAAATGAGTGGACAAAATATCAAATCAATACAGAAAGAAGCAAAATGTGATAGATGTGAAGAGTTTCAGGAAATATGCAGATTCAATGCTCAGAGCACACAAAAAAAACCCCCCAAAAAAACACTGGCTCTTTAGGAGAAATTATTTAAGAGATTACATTTGAATTTAATTTACACATTTTGTGTGCTTTTTTATTTTTAGTTCATATTCGATCATTTTTAGTTCATTCTGAAGTGCAAAGAGTGGAAGATGCTAAATCATATAGTGCAAAACTATAAGGGCTTATTTAGCACTTGAACAATAAGAGGAATAGGAAGAAATAGTTTACTGTTTTAGACCAGTAGAAGAGGAGAAGGTAGGTGGGTGGGTGAAAAGCAAGAACCATCAAATCTAGAAGTCAGCAGCTTTATACTTCCCTACAGAAGTCCTAAAATCATCACGCTAACATGCAGAATGCATATAGCTGTCACAGCAGATTAAAAGAAAAGTAGGATCAACACTCCACACTTGCATATGGCTAACCAGCTATGTTCCTCCTAGATCCTCATCTTCCTCTTAGCTCTTTTTTTCATAATACTCTCAAACACACTCTGAAACAGAGAGGTCAGATAAAGCTGCGCATGCTTGGTAACAGATGTATTGTGTGCCAGACCAGATATGTGAAAGAAGAGCTCAGTGAGATTAAATTGATGTGATTCTGCTGTTGTTGGACATGAAGAAAAGAAAACAGATTATCAAAAAAAGAATGGAGTTCTTGGAGATGCACTGAGTGTTTGGTTTCTCTACGTTCTTGATTCAGTGTCAGATCTCGGTGTGCACATACAGGGTTTTCTGCATTAAGTTTCTGCGTGTGATTAGCTTGTGGGATTCTCATATCCACCACGAGCTTGTCAGAAACAACAAATCAGTACGGGTTCCTCTTTGTGGAGCAACTGATAAGAATTCATTAAGGATGCTGGCAAATAGCCAGTTACCGGTTACCATGGCAACCAGACAGCCCCCATCCATCTTTGAGAAAACCAACCTTTTTTTAAGTCCTCCCTCCCAGTAATGGCCTCTGTGATTGGCGCCATGCATAAATGAATAAGAATGGGTCGAGACTGTCGGACTGTGATGAATCTATAGCAGCTTTAGATTTGGTGTATCTCTTTTGCTGTCAAACCTATGGTGTCAGTGACTTCTCTGCTGCTTTGTAACAAAAACATGATGACATTGGGTTTAACCATATTTTATTAGTTGTGTTGAAAATTTTAGAGCAGACAAATAAATCAAAAATAAATCTAAGTATACAATAATAAAGGGTAAAAGGAAGGCTCTTTCATTTGATGCAAGCTGTATGATGGAATTGTCGGGTTAAATACATAAAACTTAATTTTAGGGGGGGAAAATCCTTTAGATTTTACTTTTATGCATATCACAGACAAAAATATGTCTGAGATAAAATTCACATGGAGTAGGAAGGAAACTCTAAGAATCAATGTTTATAACAAAACCATAAATGTCTTTTTCCAGAAACTAATACAAAATGTAACCAGCAACTTGCTCACTTACTTCTTATATATACAAATGGAAAAATACAGCTAAAATTAGATGTATAATAAACAGGACATAGAAAATGCTTTACAGAGCAAAGATCACATTAATCTTATAAAACAGAAAAAAAAGTACCAGTCATATGAATATATACATATATCAATAAACCCAAAACGACTTAAACACATAAATTATACAACTTCTTTAAAACCCTAACTTTTTAAGTTAGGGTTTAAAAGAAGTTGCTGACAGAGCTGGCTGATCTTCCTCTGAGTAGAAAAATACAGAATTTTTTCAGAGTTTGAAAAGTATTTTTTTCTTTTTAGTCCTAAACTGAGGGTCTGAAAAGGAAAGAACATCCCTGTTTCAGGCTGTTGGACTGTAAGCTCTGTAAAATGATGATAGGAGATCTAAGAAATTCTGAGGAGTTAAACTATCGATTGCCTTTAGAGTAAAGAAAGAAAGAGGACACATTTCTGGACCGTAAACCTGAACAATATGTCCAAACTACTGTAGTTTATCTTGGTTATTAAACTATCTCAAAACTGAGTTACATACACACATATATATATATATATATATATATATATATATATATATATTTTACTCCAACTTGTATTATCTGGTATCATTCAGCACTAAAAACATATAACCATCAATATAGATGTAATTTTATTAACTTGTTTTGCTCAGGTGTAACTGACTAATTGTGTCAACTACTGAATGTTAATCCTATCCTGTGAACATCTAAGAGGGAAAGCCCCCATTGACTGACAGCAAGCAGAGCTATCACATGGTTTCTGCTCTTATACAATGCCACTGTTTAGACTACAACATGCACAAAGATACACATTGTTCCTCACACATGCATACATGGGTGAACAGGTATGTGTTGCATCGTGGGGGGTCAGGAAGGAGAGTGTGAGGACAGCAGGTAAAGACATCCGCTGCATTTCCACTAAATGACTTGGAAACATGCATTCATCTGTGTATGTATGTATTTTCTGCATGTTTGATTTCATACTTGATATCAATTATATTTAGAGGAAGACCTGTGTAAAACTTTCACCTCCTTGTTCTCCTGCTCTTCTTCCTCTTTCATTATACCAAAAGAGAGCTTCACGTCTACAGCAAATGCAAAACAAAATGTAAAGAACACAAGAATTAAAACTATCAGATTTGTCAAAAATAGATTAACATACAAACTCTGTACATTGTTTCAGGGTCTTCCAGAGATTTATTGGAATTGAAACCCCCATTTTAGTGAGAAGGCAAGCATGAGCTTACTGGGGTTTGTGTGTCATGGATAAGATATTTATGTACTTACCTTTTTAGTGTTAGGGTTAGTATCCCATTTGATTAGGTATCCCTGTGAGAACATTTTGTTAGTGGTAGGATGCCATGTTCAAAGCAGCAAGACTAATATAGTAAATACTAGAAACTTTGACGGATTGTGTGGGGCCAGTTAGGGTGACATAGCATAGTCACTTCTCTTTTAAATCAGATTTTGACTAATCCACATATGATGTGAGCAAGCTTTGGCTCAGGCTTCTACAAAAAAAAAACATCTACGACCCAAATAAAATACAACCTCTCTGGCCTCCTTATCATTTTGCCTTGAACGAGTTCAATTTTACTCACCAGGTGAGTTTTTTAATCTGACCAGTGCAGGTACTGTAAGGCCCTTACCCGTTTACGCCATCGTTTAGATGTTTCTGAATCCAACAATGTAGATGTCTACTTTTCTGTCACTTCTTTCATTATTTTGATTATTCCTGCATCTTCCTATATTTTTAGTGTTTCAGGCGTTGATGTTGAAAGTGAAATTTTGTTTGACCAAAATTATCTCCAGAAGTCTAAACTAAAAAGTTATTATTTTAGAATCAAAGTTGATTTTTAAATGCAGTGAAATAGTCGAGACTGTAGTGAGAGGTTTCACCAGCCAGAGCAACTGCTGACTGATTCGCTAGACAGCAATAAAATAATTGTTCCCAGCAGCCAGTGAGATTTACAGATATGCTAGCATTGCCGTAGGCTTGACTGCATCTGTGAATATATGAGTGACAACAGGGAGTTCACACAAACAGCCTGAAAATGCCTTCAGAAATATTCTATTTTTTTTTACTCTTGGACATGTAATTTAAATGATAATGGTATTTAACCTTTTAGAAATGCTGATTTTTGCTTAAGTAGACTTTTTCCATGTAAAGAAAATGTTCGGTTTCTTTTTTGGAGTATACTTGTTGAAATTATACGTTGGTTAAAATATGTGTGATTGATCCTACTATTTTACTGACATGTTGCTCTTAAAACAGCTTTACAATGAATAGCCATGAGACTTATTTATCATTGATATTAACAGGGCCGAAGTACTAATAGACTAAGTATAAAAATTTGTATTTCTTGAATGAAAAGAGATTAATATTACATTTAAAATGTACACGGACATCCAGTTGCTAGGCTACAATTGTCCGAAAGTATATGTAAATTGGATTATTATTATTATCAAAAAACAACAAAATAGGAATAAAAATCCAAGATTGTCAATGTGGAAATCAGTTACTCTGTGGAGAAACAACATTTTTTGGTTTAAATTCCAACTCATAACGAAGCACATTTTTCTGGATTTACCATCGGTTTTTCATTTGAGGCTCGGATGATAACATTGGCAGCCTATCTGCCATTTGCTGACGGTATCAAGGTGAATGAAGTACTGAGAGATTGACTGAAAGTGGAACAAGATGGAGCGACAGAGAGAATTACAGAGCCTGGATATAGAGCGAAGTGGAAGGGAGTGCGTAAGTGCTCAGGTGCAATGTGACGGTTCAGGTGTCTAGCAGAAGAAAAAACACGCGGATGGATGGCAATACAGCAAGAAATTGGAATGGCGATGGTGGTGAGATTTAAGGATAGACGGTAGACATAAAGAGTGGAAGTGGAAAGGAGAAAGAAGCAGAGCATTATGGGTAGAAATGGGCAGAGTGTGGTGATGTTTAATGGAGGGTGAAGGAGGGTGAAAGGCAGAGGGACAACAGAGAGAAATGAAAGCCTGCGGCTATGGCTACCCTTTGTTCACCTGCATTTTGATGATACTTAAATTCACACCTTCAGCTCAGTAGGTTGTTAAAATTCTCGTCAGCTGGAGTGTAGACAGAAAAGTATCACATGGAATTTTTCAGTAATTTTTTTATATAAAGAAGCATCTGGGAAGTTAAAGCACAATACGGTTTAAATATGAAGATGGAAATTAAAATTAGGAGAGAGGAAACATATAGATCTATATATTCAGGATGGGAACAGAAAATCTTAAAAGATCCTAATGTAGAAACCTGCAGCTCGAACCGGTCTAATGAAGTCTTTTTGACACAAACAGTTTGAGTGAAAAAACGTTCTGATGACGTCACAGGATGGAGTAATCCATGGTGTTCTGCCATCTTTAAATTTGGAGCGGGCTGGGTTTGATGTGATTACGGATCGATTACTCCGTCCTGTGACGTCATCGTAAAAAATGTGTACTCGTACCCACAATGTTTCATTTGTCTCCACAGAGAAAGGAAGATTTTATAGTCGTAAAAATTTGAGTTATATTCAAAAGACTTTGCACTCACAACTTTTAGATTCATACTCTCGGAGTCACTAATATTTCAGCCGTTTTTTGGGTACAAGAACTTTATTGATACATAAATATGGATACGAACGTTAGAGTTGTGCATACACAACTGACAGCGATCTTACTCCATACAACAGTGGGTTTTATTTAAAGGGCCAGTTAGTTTTCAGCTCCTCTGAATTGTTTTACATGGACATGCTTTAACTGTTTCACCAGACATCCGTGGCACAGATCTCAAATTTATAAATGAATGTCAACGGAGGCTTATCAGAAACATGTTTTCTCCTATCCCTACGTATCAGATAATTTGGACCACCCAGTAGTACCCAGAAACACACTAATTACACAATAAAATCCTTCATGAACACAACAGCTGCTACCTGTTTTCAAATTCGATGCTCCCGTCCACATCTGGCTTTTAAACATACTCTTAATACACTTAATTACTCTGCATATAAAGACACTAAACTATTGAAAAAAGTTACAAGACTAAAAAATGTGTGGTTGTTTTATCTGCTTCGTTTTTCCCTGTATGGTCTAATGATCTTAATGTCTCATTATATACTTCTAAGATAGCCTTTAGCCTATTTTGACTCTGAGCAGCATGCAGGAGGTAAAGATGATGATTAGATAGCTTTTATTGTACATGTGAAATATGCTAATTTTGCACTTTGTAATATATACAGACAACCCTTCCAAAAAAAAAAAAAACTATTCAATAAAATTCTTGTTCACCAATTTAGACTCTGCTGAGAGAAATCTGTGCTTTAATTTGCACCATATTCATTCAAGCATGTGGTTCAACAAACTATTAAGCGTGAGAAGCCTTTACAGTTATAAAATAGTGCTGTACTGGGATGTATGGCTGGTAAATCACTCTTAAGAAGCTACGGGCTATGTTTATTGTTCTTTAGAGGCACCACACCTTATGAATTATTATTATTATTTATTAAGCATGAAAAAGTAAATGGAAATGTACATTTCTGAAAGCAAAAAGGAAAATTGCATCTGTAAATTTGTGAATATCTCACCCCATCAAACAGGTCTATTGTTGTAGGTTTAGTTTCTGAATAAAATAAAATTGCAATCGATTCTATTGTTTTTTTTTTTACTGCTTTGGTGTCTTGTGACGTTTCTAATATTTTACAGTGAGCAAACTTTTTAAAATATGTGACTGTCCTGACAAAACAAGCACCGTGTCTCTCCTGGCTGTCTTGAGGGTGGGTGTTGTGGTGCAGAATACTTGCTGGTCGCGTGTTATAAAAGTTCCCACAATCAACCTACACCGTCTTTCTGCTGCTTAGGAATCCATTCGTAGCTTGTAACAAAACGTAAATCTGGCAAAACAGATATTTTTGTCATTTCTATGAATCACTGCGAGATTCCATTTTTTTCACTTCATATGTGCCATCATCTATACTCCTGTATTATCTTTAGCATAAACTATCGTAGATCTACACGTAGACCTCTTAATTGTAGCTTTTCGTCAGGAATATCCACTTCTGGCACTCATTTTCTCTCCAGCAGGCTATTTTTCACATTTCCGTGCTAAAACTCTTTCCCTCAGTCTGTAGCCTCAACAGAATGAAATATTTTCGAGTGAGATCCCTATCACTGCTGGCCCTCATCAGTATCCAGTCAGTGTTGCGTTTATATATTTGTTCTTTTCGTCGATCTTCTTTTAAGGTTTTTTCTGCTTCCCATTTTTCTGGTGGACGCTTCACTGTTGTGACAGAATTCCAGGCTTAATAAAAGCCGCAGCATATCGCTGGTTTAAGACTTTTAGCTTTACAATTGTTCTATCCTTAAAGTCTTTTTATCAGACTAGAAAATGAACAGTTTGGTGAGTGGGAAAGTTGTCGCATCATCAAGAGATCGTATTTTTTTACACATACAGTGACTTTTTAGATTTTTTTAGAGATATTTTTTAAAGCAACATATTCACTAAAACTCTGAATAAATACAATTTTTTATCACCATCCAGGTTTTGTTTTAGTTGTCGTGTCTAACAACAATTTTATATGTTAGTTTGTTTAGGTTCAAGCTTCTGATCTTCTGATCAGACAGAGGCATTGATGGAAAACATGTATTGTGTTTTCACAACGTGTGAGTGACGTTTACTTACAGCATCTGTTTTGGGTTTTTTTTCTTTCAGGTTCTGCTCTCCGGACTCATCGGAGTGGTGTCATGGAAGAGGCCGCTCTCTCTTGTGGTGAGTGTCCTCTGAACACCCACTCTCAGCTGCTAATCTAACAGCCCCGAACAAACCAACAACATTGACGTAAAATTAAGTCTTTTAGCATGATGGTGGGGAACATGATGTTCCTTGCTTTAGCTGACAACACACCATAGCACAGATAAGATTTTAATTATAAGAAAATGCCAGGAGAAGCATAATGTTTAAATAAGTCTACATTTCCGATAGTGGGAGTTCATATTGCTGAGTTTCTGAATACCAAAGGCTGCAAAACAGATGTTGCTGACACTGAAAAAAGGCATCATAAATCCGTCTTTATTGCTACATGTAGCTTCCTAATGTCATATTTAATATTGTGACTCAATGACTCAAAGGTAATGATTTTAGAGGATCAAGTATAAAAACAATTTGTAATTGAAAATGTAAAATTTTAAGTTTAGTTTTTATAGTTTCCTGGTCA
The DNA here is from genome assembly GCA_032876305.1 of Orestias chungarensis. NCBI lineage: Eukaryota > Metazoa > Chordata > Actinopteri > Cyprinodontiformes > Cyprinodontidae > Orestias > Orestias chungarensis. Next base: position 1,654,530 of record JAVLVB010000047.1, read on the forward strand.
CAGATCTCTTAAAACATATTACAAAATGGTTGAGAAAATGCCCAAAAATCGTAATTTAATTTAATCTAATTTCAACATTAAAAAGGAAGTCAAAGAAGGGTAACACAAACAAAAACAGATTTTAAACTGCAAATCTGTTGATTGTTGTCCATGTTCTAAAAACATTTTGTATAGAATAGAATAAAATAGACATCAACAGGAAAATTTATTTTGCTTCATGAAAAATATCTTTAAAGTCACTGAAGAAATAATTCTTGGTTAACACTCAGTTCATCGTTTCATAAATCACTGCTGTTTTGCTCATGTACAAAAACAGGAAGTACAGATGCTCATGATTTACTTTGTAAAAATGTTGATTTGAGTGGAGTCCACTCTACAAACCCGTATTCACTACTGTTTCATCACACATAGAACCACAATTATTTAAATTGTATTCCTCCAACCTGACACACATGATCTTACACCCCTCCCCCAGTGTACAGGAAACAGCTTGTCACACCCTCTTACGTTTTATCACCTTGCATCCCTGTTAATTTTCCTGCATCCTTTTTCCTTCCTGTGTCTATTATTTTAGCTCTTAGAGACCTCAAGAGAGTTGTCCCATCAATAGGTCACACTTTAAGCACTAAAACAATTAAAAACATTTTTTGTTGTTGTTTAAAAAAAAATCTCTTATTTCGTTGCTGTCTTTAAAAGCAGTCCATAATATTCCTTATTGTGTTTATAACTGTGTCTCGAAAGCCTCATGTTCGGTCTTGAGAGTCAAACTTATGGCCTGGACCCAGGGATGACTGGCATGTGACTAATACACCGGCTGGACAATTTTAAAAACTGGCAACACTGCTCTAACCCGCCTGCCAACTGTGGGTGGTCTTGCTCTGCATCGTGATTCCCTTAAACTGCTGTTCCTCCAGACTGCTTAAGCACGTGTGTGAAACACTTGTTTTTCTCAGATAACTTCTTAATGTTGCCTCCTATAATGAACAAATGGTCCAGAAAAATATTAACTACTAAAGAAGAAATAATTTTAAACCCATTCATTATAAATAAACATTAAGCAGCATAACTATGTTTTATGCATTTGTTAACAATAGTTTTATTGTTACACAGCAAGGTCAATGGTCACAATTTATTGACTAATTAATTGTCAGAAAAACAAAATAAAGTGGTTATTTTTTGCTGATTATTTATCAGTATCATAAACAGTACCATTGTTTGAAACTAAATATTTTGTATCCGTGTCTGACATCAAATCAAACAAAACAAAAGAAGGACTTTAGTTTTTTACGGAAACCCATTTTTAAACTGTATGTACTGAAACAAAGGTTTTGGGTATTCTTTTTAATTCTCCACAAGTAGTTTGAAGAAAGTTTGATATATCTCCTTTACAGACCTAAACTGGTAAGGTTTACAGTCTATCTTCCTTTCGCTTTCACTTTTAACTTTTGTGCTAATTGTCACAATTTTTTTACTTCCTTAACTTTGGATTTGCTTCGAATAATTTGTGAGGCTTGAGCCTCTGTAATATCAGCATGTGCATTTGGAAGACACTCAAGCTTCAAAAATGGTTTTCAATATTTCCTCATTATTTTTTTGTCATGTTGCAATCAATTTTATTAGGTGCATCTGTCCTGAGGCTAAACACCCACTCGCAATTATAAACTTGTTCACTTACTACATGGTTAGGGGGGTGTTATCAGCATGATAGCTTACCTCTTGTCATGTCTCTTCAGTTTTAGGTTTATCAGATCACATTAAATGTTTGTAAAAGTTAAAATCTCTTAAAAATGTAAGCTGACTTTTTAGATTGCTTTTTGAGTATTGGTATCACCCTTCCAACCCATGGCTCTAGCCTCTTAGATTGTGGACCGAGACACTCCATGACAAGTTTTAGCCAGCATCTTCATAGTATTTTGCTTTTGTTGTACTGTTAAATTGCTCTGAAACATGTTAATCCTTTGTACATAGAATACATCTCATTCCTTAATAGCTGGACAATCCTATAATGTTTTTTTCTTGTATATAATTGTTTTATGAGATGAACTTGGGACCTTCAGGGATCTCCTAAATGTACCCAATAATAAACCACACTTTTGGAAGTCGTTTCTTAAATCAAATCCATAGATGTGCCTTCATTCAACTGAAATGATTCTAATAGAACCTTGCAAAGCATTGACTTTGTCAAATGGGGTTTCCTAAAAAATCCAAATTAATTATAATAAATGTTAAAAAATCTGAAAAATGTAAATAATATAAATTATCCTGTTGATCCTAACTGACCTAAAACGGGAACATGTCTAATTTATTGTTAAAAAACATTAATTTTCCACACATTTGAACTTAGCTTTCCTAACACATTTTTTACGTGTTTATTTTCCATTTTAAGATTTTGATCTTATGCCTGAGTAACACCTTGTTCAGTTAGTTGATTTTTTGGGGGGGGTTCTTCCATGGAGCAGATCTTGTCGAATATGCATTATATTTCAGTCCTCATTCTGATGTGTATAGGAGCATTAATATAAAAATCTGTAATTTCCCATTAAATTATTAATAAAAACACGTGGATTCTATACAATTGGGGGGGGGGGGGGGGATTGTTTGCTAACAAGGACCCTTTGACAAATATGTGAGGTTAAAGGTTTTTGCTTGAAGTTGAATGAAGGGTTAATTAGTTGGAATTAGTGGTCTCCAACCCCAGTCCTTGAGAGTTACAAGTTTTAGATGCTGCCCTGCTCAAACACAGCTGCAATAAATTATTCAGCATGCCATCAAATTTGGCAAAAGCCTGGTAACAATCTATTCATTTGATCCAGATCTCAATTGGATTGAATTGAAGATTGATCATCTGTGGAGACTGCTCGAAGGCTTGGGAGGAGGACTTAACAAAAGGCTGTAGTATTTGAGGAAAAAAGGCATAATTTTTATTTTCCTGAGCCCGCTTAGGAACCCCAAAGGTTTAAGAATTGAGATGGAACAGAGGAGAGGTTGAGCATGGTTTAAGTCAATGAGATTACTGGCTGTAGGACTGTACTGTAAGAATGGCAAGTTTGGAAAACCAGCAAGTAGGCACTTGAACTGTCTCATCAGATATGACCTGGCTAGATGGTGTTTTATTAGTGTCTTGCTGTGGAGCCAAAATAGCAAATTTCTAGAAAGATAAATGAAAAAGAGCTTCAGCAATTCTTCCTAGAAAAATTGAATGCATTAAGGATAAACTAAAATACAGGCTGATTTATATGAAAATTCCAATGTTTGCTACCATGTTGATAGGGAAGAGTTAATGAACAGATAATGAAAATGATTGACTGGAGAGAGTCGAACACTTGGGGCTACTTGGATGCAAACCCCTTGCCTTTGTAGTCCACAGAGACAGATCTTCCTAGTCAATCTGTTGTGGATAAAAGGGTTTGGGGACAAATATCCCTTGCATGGGTTCTGATGAAGGGGTGCAGCAATGTAGAGCTACAGACTGAGCAGCCAATGTTGTTAAAAATGTTACAAATCATCCTGCTTTCTGATAAAGGATGGAGCAACCACATTTGCCAACACCATTAGGGGTTGGAATATTGCCCGAGGGGCAGATGTATCTGAGTTGCGGAATGGTAGGTGGGAGAGGGGCAATAGTGGACAAACTATTAGTTATTGGGGAGCTGTGAGATTAAGAACAAGAGTGAAGAGGCATGATTGCTGTGCAAGCCCTGACTGGAAGGGATAGAGTGCAGCTAAGTTTGTGAAAGAGATGAAGAGGCAGTTAAGAGAACCTCCAATATGCCCCCCGTTTAAATTGCTGCAAATGATCTGCAGCTTGGGTATAGAAAAGGATGAGGCATTGATAGAAGCTGCTGGGTCCAAAGTAGGGAGCCATGTCGAGAATGGCATAAAGGTAGTCATCTAATTCTGACCTGCAATCTGGATGGACTGAACAAGTAGTTTCCCTTGAAAGTGAAAATCCCAAAAGGTAATTCAGCAGGAGTGGGATGTTTTAGATTAGATCCTTATGGATGGCGTAACTGCATCAACCCAGTACTTGTTTGGAAATGCCTGCGCGGGCTGAATTTGATGAGATGGTTAAATAAGGGGGACTAAATTTACGTCTAGCTACTGGTAAGTATTTGGTGATGTAAATTGGGGACTCTTGACGTATTAGAACAGTTAAACGAATGTCTTATATTGTAGAAACTATATTAGATTACACTGAGGAAACAGGCGTAGAAATTGTGATGGACGGATGAATTTACACAAGTCCTTTGTGAAGCCTGCAAAGACAGGGTCAAATAATGTAGACAGAGTGAGGAGAAACCTCAGGCAGAAGATGCATTCAAAAGAGTTACAACCTAACTCCCGCAAGGGAGGGCTTTGCCAGCGGTCGGAAAACTGGCAGTAAGTTGTTGTCACCGTAGATGTCTGAAGGTACTGAAGTTTGTTGAGACATGGAAGTCATGAGCAGCTGCAAGAGTCTTTACCTACTACCCGAGCAGCTGAATTGGATGCTTTTTGTTTTGTTTAGCATGTGTCGAAGGTTCCTGAGGGTCTACACTTTTACAACGTGGCAGGTTAGGGTGATATAGTTTGGGTGATATGGTTTGGATATGTTGAGGATGTTTGGCTGGAATAATGCTGGAGATCAATTTAGAATCTTCTACCTCTTAGGAGCTCTAAAGCCACGGGTCCTTTTTCAATATAAAAATTTGTTAAACAGAAAAACCCCCAGCTTAAAACCAGATCCTAATCAGTGTAACCCATCCGTGCCCCAAGTCTAGTAGAAAAAAAAAAGAATTAGCTTGTGCTAGTGGATCGCAAGATATAAAATCTATAATGTATTGCTTCTCATTGTTTGGGAACCATTCTGTTTGGAGGAGGAGGGAGCAGTCAGAGAGCAGCTGACTAAGTGTCTGAATCAGACCAACATAAACAAAACCATGCTGACTCGATTGAGTGTGAATAATCTAATCTATAACTAATTCACCTCGTTGTTTGCTTCACAATGCACCATCCTCTTAGTTTGACAGGAAACACAATGTCTCCTTATGCTACTTTTATGCTGTGAAGTGGGAAGGGGAAATGTTTTCTCACTTGGTTTTTGATTTTCTAATAACTTAAAATTCCTCATGTTGAAAAGATTTTACAATGCTTAACTGTGTTTTTCATTCTAACTAGACATGTTTATTGTCTATATTAGAATTGTGTCAAGTAAACACTGTGGGATTTTCTTACAACAAAAGCGTTTTTATTGAAAACAACATTTTAGAAATTGATTGATCTGATATGAGAGAACAAAATTACAACATTTGTTTTATTTTACAATTTGTTCGCCAAGACTGTGACTTGAAGATAGATTATCATATCACTTCCGTGAGTACATGCAATTTGCATGGAAGCATTAATTTTCAAACCAGTCAGTAAGACAGAAACAAATTGAACCCATCAATCTCTTATTGCCACCTAAAACAACCTACCAGCTAAATGGTGAGGAGGGGTGACATAAATAATACTTTTGTCATTTATAACAGTGTCTGCTGGAAAAATTGGTTTATCCAGTAAAGTGAATATCACAAACACATTTGTGTGAGTCAGGTTCCTCCCTGGAGGCTTTTTGATCCTGCTGTCTGGGATTTAGATTAATACAAATTCATTAATATGATTATGCTGTTTATTCACTTCTTGATTTCCATCTATGAATGGAAAAAAAAATATGATCTCAGATTTCACATTGATATCCTAAGGAAAAAAAACTGATTTTCTTTTAATGCTAGGTTTTTTTTTCTACATTACAGTTGTTTGATTGTTTTTTTGGGGGACAAAATAACATCATGTTAACAGACTTCACAATTTCTAATAAATATTTAATGTAAATCTAAAAAATGTGTTAAAACCTAGAAACATGTTTAAGCACATGTGAGGATTAGACACCACCCTGTTTCTCGGCTCATGCCATGTCTTTCTGGATTCATCAGTAGTTACCTGGCAACTAAAATGTGATCACGAGACCAAAGCTGTGTCTGAATCCATCCCTCGAGAGTCAGACTGAGCTGAGCTAACCAAAGCTGAAGAGATAGATGGGATTATTATTAGTTGTACAAACAGTAGTATTAAAGTAAACAGTGGTAACTTTTACCATTATGCACTTTTAGCTTTTTGTTTTTATTTGAAATAATTGTTTTGGCAGTTAAAGGGTATGATAGAAGGCACAAATTCAAAATGTAAAAATCAGCATGGGCTACTGGTGGTTTGTGTGGCACGGTGGTAAGAGTTGTAGTGATGATGAGCCAAAATGTGTTGGATGAGAATTTCTGCCTTCTCTGAAAAGCATATATATTTATTGATAATGATTGTGCTTATCTGAACTAGTCATTACTTTGTGCACCATTATTGCCATTGAAGACATTCAAGGTATCATTCGCAATGGTCAGACAGAAAAGAGGCCCTGCAGTCTTTTGTTGGTTTGACAGTGATGGATTATGTGCATCAGAGGATGGTTCAGTTTTGTTATTACCTGCTGTGAAACAACTGTGTGATAATGTGCCACATGGCATTTGTGTTTTAGCAATACTCATGTATAGAGTTTTACAATGCAGTATTTTCGTTGAAAGCCTTTTATTTAAAATTTTATGTTCAACTAATATTTACTTATCTTGCATTGTGTATTATATTCTTTTTAAGAATAATCTTTGGATAATATGTTGTTCTTCTGTATGCTTGTTTTTTTTTTAGTTTTTTTTTTAAAGGTTAAGCATGATCCCTACAGCTTTCACATCTGGGTGCCGGCATTTTGTTAGGTTTAAATTAATTTTAGAATCAATACACAAATCTTAATTTGGTCTTTTGGGATCTAATTTGTTAATAGCGACAGAAATCTATGAAACAATATGAATTTTGAGAAGAATCAAGTTGATTGCCTTCTTTTATGCTGATATAAATCTGTAAATGTCTGCCGTGAAGATAAATGACTTGTTTGAATTACCTTCGAACATGTTCGTCTGCATCTTTCATAAGTGTGAGGTCGTCAAAAGCTTTTTATTTAGTGTGTGTTTGAACTGAGAATTGGCAGATAAACCAACTCACTTAATGAAAACGTTTTAGTTATTTGTTTGAACAGAAATAAAAGTTGGAATGACTCTTTGCATAAGAGGATTGGCATGTGAAGTATTTATTAAGATGCTAATTTATTAAAAACGTTCAAAGTAATGCTTTGCAGGTCGTTATGTTTGATTTTTTAACTTTCCGAAGCACGTAGCTTTGGTGCCTGATTCCAAGACTGCCTTTAACATCCAAACCAGTTGAGCACAACTATAATACAATACTGCAGATATTATTTATTATAATATTTTATTTTTATATAAACTTAATTTCTGGGTTTCTGTTTTTGTAATAGTTACTTTAAAACTAAAATAGTGTGTCCCTTTACACTTTTTATGGGATAAGCTCAGTCTGTTTATTTTCCCATTGTGTTTCCTGTCAAACTAAGAGGATGGGGGCATTTTGAAGCAAACACCCAGGTGAATTAGATCTTGTCAGGCAACTTTCCAGGAACAGCAGTTAAATACCTGTAAAAGAACAAAGACTTAAACAGAAGCCATGGGTTGAGAAGAAATACATAAGCAAACTAAATGTGCACGCTTATAAATAGAACAAATGTATTTAAATCAACCTATAACCTTTTTATTGAAACTGAACTAATGAATTTAAACGATATAAAAGGGAGTCACCGACATTTAGAGTGTGGCCATGGGTTTGGCCATAACACTTTGTTGTATTTAACTCAAATTCTATAATGTTTCTAAGTAAAAAATTTATATAATACCAGAAAATGAAGAGTACCTGAATTTTGTCTTTCTCTCCAATGTTTATTAGCTTATCATTTGCTGATTACACAAATCCCATTTAATCAATTTCAGTATAAACTGTATTTCCAGGCCTTTACTTAAATGTAAAAAAGCTGTTATTACCTCTGTGGTGTTTTCAGTGGACTGAAGTGTTGCATAGAAAGATCTGAATAATGGAGAGCCAGAGGACTGGAGGGGTGAAACAGTCACTGCGCTTGTAATGTGTTGGGGGGGTCACAGAGAGAGGTGCTACTCTGTGTTTCTATGAGGAGTGAAGTTGTCCACCTGTGAAGCTGAATAGTAATAGAAGAGCTCTGAGGGATTTCCTGTCCTATCAGCTGTGTTTGCACTAAAAGTTGTACAACAAAGTGTCTGTTTAATTGACAACAATTTCTCAGCCAAAAACCTACGAAGAAATAATAATAAATAGATATGCTGTCGTTTTGTTTCTGTTTTATTTTTATTTTGCAGGTTTTAAAAATAGTTCAATTTCAATATATTTTTTACAAGCTTTCCAGTCCATCAGTTTAATCCTGGCTGAGATATCTCAGCAAATTTTGATTTAGCATGAAATCTCACCCAGACATCTTTGATTCACAGAGGATAGATTCTTCTGACTTTGATGGATTTCCCTCTTGTGCCTTGTCAGAAAAAATCTGAGCTTGTTGATATTCACTCTTCTTTGACAAGCACCTGTGTACTCCAAGCACTGGTTCAATATAGTAAAAGCAGAGCAAACAAGAAAAACAAACAAAAAAAAGTATTTTTATATATAGTTTTATTGGCATCATTATTTTTATTGCATGACCAAGGTTGTAAATATTAAACATATGAGTGAGCTTTGACACAAATCCACTTGCAAACCAACATCTACGGAACAATCAGTGTCTTCTTCCACTATCACACTGTAATCCACAAGCTTAACCTCGTCATCTGACCTACGGTATATCATCTGAGCAAAAATTGTTTGAGCTGCACCTCTGAAGGTAAAAATGTTTTTTTGTTTTTGTTTGCTGTGCTTTTTTGTGGGCTGTTTTAGATGCCCAAGAGTGTTTGAGGTTAAGCATATTTTTCTGCACTTGTAATGCCGGGGGCTAGCTGTACTGTATGTTCTTTAGTCGCTATAAAGAAATCTTTGACCTCTTAAACAAAAAAAGAGATAGCTAGAGAGAAAAACATAAAAACTTCTACTGTGGCTATACCAAAAACCTTTCATTTCCAACCAGACTTTTACCACGGTTGCAATGTGATAAGACTCTTTGATGTTTCTATTAACCTTTAGATTGACAGGCTGGAAATTTCTTGGTTTATGCGATGAACATTACTTTCCCTGTGTGGTCTGTCTGTTCAGACTGAAGACTCTAAAAAACAGTCATTCACATTTGATTTGTAAAGATTAGATCCTGCCACCTTGTCTGCTCCCCACTTTTCCTGTGCCATTTAACGGTTCTTTTTTTAAACTTGCTTACAACAAGGCAGTGAACATGCTGGTTACACTGTCAGTCTGCTTGTAAATTGCCTGCTGCACTCATGGAGGACGTATGTAGCAGTTGATTGGAAGACAACATATTTATTTGACATGACGCAGCCCAGACAAGAAAACCCATTTTGATCGTTTGTATGTGTAACCTCATTCTTTCGGTCACAACCCAAATCTCATGACCATAGATTAGTGTGGGAACGTAGATCAACCGGTAATTGAGAGCTTCGCTTTTTGACTCAGCTCTCTATTCACCACAACAGAACAGTACAACTCCACTTTTTCCTCATACTTGAACAGGACCCCAAGATACTTAAACTCCTCCACTTGACGCACAACCTCCCCCTGACCTTGAGAGAGCACTCTACCATTTTCTGGCGAAAGACCATGTCCTCAGACTTGGTGGCACTGATTCTCATCCCGGCCACATCACACTGTGAACTGCAACAGCGAAAGTTGTAGACCACGAGCTGGTAAAGGACCAAATCATCAACAAATAGCAGGAATGCAATCCTAAGGTCACCACTTTCCAGGGAGGCTTAAGCGTGTGACTCCCCGGTAGTTGGAACACACTCTATGCTCCCCCTTTTTAAATAGGGGGACCACCACCCCGGTCTGATAGTCCAGCAGAACCACCTCCAATGCCCATGCAATGTTGCAGAGTCGCATTTACCAGCATAATCCTACACCATCCAGAGCCTTAAGGAACTCTGGGCAAATCTCCTCCACCCCTGGGGCCATGCCACCAAGGAGCTTTTTAATCACTTAGGCGACCTCAGCACCAGAGATTGGAGGGTCCACCCCAAAGTCCCCCACCTCAGCTTCCTCAATGGAAGACCTGTCGGTGGGAACTAGGAGGTCTTCAAAGTACTCCGGCTACCAACCCACACTGTCCCGAGTCCCACTTGGACTGCCGGCTTCTGGAGTCCCACAGCCCAAAAATATCCGGTAGGACTACTCAACAGCCTCCCTCACCACTGGTGTCCACCAACGGGTATGAGGGTTGCAGCCACAACATGCCCTAACAATTTTGCTCCCACAGCTCCGGAAAGCAGCCTCGGCAAAGGAGATATGGAACACGGCCCACTCAGACTCACAGGCACTCTCCAACACCCCTTTTAACGACTCCAAAAAGGGTGGGTAATCTGAACTGCAAATCACAAACAACCATCAGAACCCGTTCCCCCACCCTTAGGCGAAGGAAGGCTACCCTCTCGTGAACCAGGGTGAACCCTAACATACACACACCAAGATGGGGGGCAGCGAGTATGCCCATCCCAGCTTGGTGCCTATAACTAGGGTTAGTTCCAGAACCCGAGACGTGTGTGGTGATGAGGCTGACTATTTCTAGCCGGAATCTCTCTACCTCACACACCAACTCAGGGTCCTTCCCCACCATAGCATAATGAATGTAATTGTGGCGAAACAATGTCATTTGATGATGTTGAAAACAAGAAAAGGGGGAAGTGACTTATGCCGTAAAGCAGTCAGCACATTTTTTGTTGTTTTGTATGGCAGGGTTCCTGCCAACCTCCTAAGAGTTTCTTAGTGCTGGTGAAAGCGAGCCATGAAAGAGGTGTCACCCAACGAGCTGTAAGTCGACATACAATTAGAATAGTTAGGAAAATATTTTATGAAGGTAAAAAGTTACTTAGTGTTACTTTAACTGATTGCTACTATCTCATCAAATATTGTTTATAATGGAACAAATGGAATAAGAACACAATCTCTATGCTAAACTAACAATTAGAATATGGTACCTTGACCTTGCAAGAAAAAAAAAATCAAGTAAAGATACTGAAAATAGCATGCATATAATGGTATATAATTATAATATATATATATATAATATATATAATTATAATGCATATAATTCAATATTCGACTTCGACCAAAGGGAAAATAAATATAAATCACAAAAAAAAATCAAACAACAATAAAACACAGAGTAAAGGAAACCAGATCTGAATCAATAAACCGAAATATCAAAGCAAAAAACACTAATGAAACTAAAATCCAAAAACCCACAGATCATGACTGATTTATAATCTTAAAACCAAATCATTGATTGATTTTCTTAAAAATGGCCACATGCCTACAAAATCTTACTTTAAAAAACTATAATGGATAACTGATGAATCAAACTGTCGATATAACTCCTTGGTGGTTAAGAGATTTTTGGCCCTTTTTCCTGAAAACATCCCAGCTGTGTGAACATTTTCAAGCTTCACTTGACAAGGACTGCTGGGGAATATTTGCTGGCTGCTTGTAAAACACACAATCCTCCTATCTAGGGTGCCTCTGTTACACTGGAACACAAACCATGACCATCCACATCTAACAGCACACACAAATCTCTAACCCAACATCCACATAAAACCCGCAGGCCTTTCATTACGATCACATAACTACTGAAGGGCCAGCAGGACACTGGCGATAGGTTTTATGGGTGCTCTCTCTGAGACCGTGTGACCCTGCAGACAGTCCATAAATATTTCTGCTTTTAGCAAAGGAAAGAGGGAGACAAAGAAATGAATGTAGCTTGCTGACTTTGATTTCACCAGTGGATAAAGATTTATAATACCCACAGCTGTGTGAGAAAAAAAAATTCATAGCTTAAATACTTTTGAGTTCAATTTTAATTATCTGGTTAATTTAATGATTACCAGGAGGAGGAGATGAGTCTTTCAGCCCAGTTTTGCCCTTCAATAACTGAGTATTTTTCATAAAGACCTTAACAGACAAAATAATCCTCTCATTAAGAGGGAAATTGGCCAATTAGCAGCTCCTGTTCCTGGCTGTTTTACAAGAAGGGGTGGATTAAGCGATACCAATAAATTAGTATTTTGAGCCTTTTTGCAATATATGTATTCTATATTTTTGCGCAAGATAATGTTCATTTGTAAGATTAATTTGAATCAAAGGTATAATTATAGAAAGGCTGCCGTTTGTGGTCATTTGTTTTTCTTGTCTTATTATTATTAATAGTAGTGTTAATTATATGTGCTGGGAGAATGAATGTGGTGGTGAGTGGTGACGTGACCGTGGGGGCTGCACCTGTGTTTCTATTTTTGAACATATAAATAAATGTATGCATACTGAAAAATCTCTTTTAACCATGAGCACAAACAACAGAAACTTTGCAGATATCAGCTGTTTTCTGATTTCAGCCTTCCTGACACACTAATCTTTGTGTCTGCTCAGAATTCAGCACCATCTGGCATTGCCAACCATCGTAACTTACTCACATTGGAGAGTTTTGATCAATTTGAATTTCAACACGAAAAGAGGCAATCCATTCTTTTCATACAGATCTGATAATCTTATGTCATAATTAAGTGTTTATTCGTCAGACCGATGAGCTTAGTGTTTCAGCACAAAGACCAAAAGCCAATAAATCTGTCGAGTGTTGCCTCGTCTGCTCTAAAGATTTATGACACTTTGGGCTTTATTTGAATTTCTTGAAGCACAGGAACTATTTTAATTAAGTGTGAGGTGTTAGATGAAGCTGGTGTTTCTAAACCTACATTCAATGCATAATAGTTTTCATAAATAAAGAGTTAAATAAAGCTGTTAGCGTTGTTAAAATTCTTTGACAATAAATGTAACAAATGACAATTTTCAGTGCTCAGGAATTTATTCAAAATTAAAATCTGTCTAAAGATAGCAAAAATAGACAGGATAAAAGTTGTTCTGTTGGATACTTTCCATCCAGACCTGAATATTCTTAAATCAACACACAAAATGGAAAATTAATGAATTAAAACAGATTGGTTATTAATTTATTGAGGTAATTGGAGACTGCCTCTGCTACTCTTTTCAGACGTTACTAACAGATTGCACTGTTAGCATTTAATGCTAAAATAGGCTTAGATGTTTACTCTTGCAAACAATAAAGGTTTATTGTAAATCAATTTAGTTTTGTTAATTAAAATTTAGATAAATTACAATGAAAGTCATCTTAAGGATTGAGAACTTGGGGTAAGTTAGGGCTAAGCTTTAGGAAACCACTCTGAAGCACATAGACACACAAGGCCTGAGCTTTAGCCATCTCATGTTCTGAAGGTTTTCTTTTTACTAAATAGGAAATAATTTTTTTTAAATTTTGTTAATTATTTATTTATTCTTTACAACCAACCCCTTTAAATTAAATAATGATCTAATGGGACACTTTGAAGCAGGAAATTACGGATGTTTTTCTCAAAGAGTGCAACGTTCAAAGAGCCAGGAGAGAAAAAAAAAACAACAGTCTTCCTTTAATCCTGAAAAAGGGTTATAAAATGTAATGTTTGTGAGATTATTTCAAAAAAAAATTATTTTATGCTCCAGGTAGAAAGATTCTACTTTGGTCTTCCTGATTTTATTGCACTTATAAGTACAAATATTTTCAAAAATCAATTATACTAAAAATTATACTTGATTGACATTTTCTAAGACAATATTTGAAGTACAAAGACTTGATGTGCCCTCATCTTTAGAAAACACTGAAAATACCAGAAAGAAAATGCATAAAAAAGCTAATTAAGGAATGAAAAGTGTCTTCTAGAGCATCATCTGAAAACATCAATTATCCAATCAACAACAATTGGGCACTGTGGGCAACCTTGAAGAGTCAGAGTAAATGTTTTGTTTTTTTTCCTGCAAAAAAAAGGAGTTGTCAGCTTGAATTTGAAGTTGTTTTGTGAAATGAGGCTTGAAATGTAAAACTAATGTGTCACATCAAACACAAGCAAGAGCTGTAACTTGCCACTGTCATCATCACAAATTATACACAATGTACAACTGAAAAAACAGAAGCCATGACGTGCTATCTAGGCATGCTGGACTGCATGTATGATCGGATTGATTACTGAATTGTACTTAAAGAAATATCTGTTTGAAAGAGTCACTAAAATAAATTGTTTTAGACAAACTAAACAACATGCAGGTAAAGAAACAAATCAATTCCTTTTATCAAATACTGTGCTGACATCATATGTTGAAAATACATAGAGAAATCCACTATATGCAGTCATAACTATTATACAATAAAGCCTGTCCTCTTCTTTCAACCATTGTTAAGTAGCACAAATAGGCTCTTCTCCCTCCTGTCACTTTGGTGCCAATCTCTTTCTGCAGCAAATGCCAAGGACTGTGTGTCACATCACAGTAATTGTGTTTTGGGCAAATAAAGGCACGGCAGGCAGGGTCCACCAGTTTATATTGCACAGTCGAGTGAACAACTAGTACTCTGTGGTCACTTGTCAGGGATTTAAGGCGTAATTGTGGTTTGCACACTTCCATGTCAGCCATATTTCACAACTGAGTGAGCTGATACTGCAGCACAAGTTCAGCCGCCGTGTTCACAGCTTATGTTTGGCTGCTGTAGAAACAGAGTGTTGCTGCTTGGTATGCAGAAAAAATAAAAATAACTATGAGCAGACCTTTTGACCTTTTTTGTCTGGAGCATGCACTTATGAATAAATTTGGTAATGAACCTTCCACTGATGCTGCCACAAGTAAAAGTAAAAATAAAACACTGACACATGAAATGCTATAGTATCTGACACCTGGACTTGGTGTTCCTATATCATCATTTATTTTTGGGTAACGAGTAAATAAGGTTCTCTATTCCCAAGTTTAAAGTGTGGAGAACTAAATGAATACTCTATCTAGTCTAAAAATACTTTTCACAAAAAAACTTTCTTTCTTCATTTGCTTTCTCTCTTACGCCTGTGAAGTAAAAGGTTGTGTATCTGACAGACTAAATGCAATTACTAGGTAGAATCGAAATATAAATATTAGTTATGCAAGCCTTTTTAGAGCTAAAAGAAAACATCTTTTAACATGATATGTTTATCTTTGTCTTCCACATTCACGGTTGTATTGCAGTGGCACCAGTTCAGGGTTTACAGATGACTCCATAACAAAATTCACATAAAATATTCTTAACACAGGGTGTTATATTGGTCAAAACGAAGAAATAAACTTCTCTATTGGAATCCTATAAACACCTTTTACATAAACTCTTTCTTTCTTTCTTTATCTTATGTATGAAATTAAAATTTGATTGGTTGACGATCAGTATTGTGATTACACGTGATTATATTCCAATGTTCTTTCAATGTTTGTTTTACACACAAATTCAACACTGTACATTTTACACCAGTTAGCTATTACATAAATCAACAATAGCAAGGAATCCTGGGCCACATACATTTCGATGTTCTTAGTGAGGTTCTGACAGTATCCTTATATTAATAGGTCCAATAATTTTACCATGCCTCGCTTTAAAAATGTTAGGAGGTGGGTAGAATATCTGGTCATTTTGAACCCATTTTTAAAAGGTTAGCGTAGCAACAAACATAAGGAAATTAAGGTGTTGATCAGTTTCTGAAAGTCAATCTATAAAAGCATTCCCTTTAGAGAGCATAGATGTATTTATTTATTTTAAAAGTGGAATATATTTTAGTATATTTAAGACAGGTTATATTTTCTCTTCTTGGTTAGAGATCGGATCAGATATGAAGACGGTGTAAGTAATCAATACATTGTTCTGAGAAAGAGTGAGGTGCTGGAGAACTGACATAATGCTTTAGTATGCAGTCACATAAAACTAATTTTGTGGATGTATTCATACGGCACTTGGTCTATATCCCACATATACTTAAAAATATATAAAAAGTCAGTCCAAATCCTAACTAGCTTTTTGAAAGCCTTTTTATAATATGTGCAGAATTTGGGCAACTTAAATGTCTTTCTTGTGCTGAGGCACAATACATGCATTTAAGGTATTTTGTTTGATTTGATTATAGAGAATCTTGTCAATTACAAGAAAATTGTATGGTTGGAAATGTTGACAGTCTGGATGCTGGTTGTGGATAACCAGCCACTTGAGGAGGCTGAGATGAAGTCATTTTAAAAGGAAAAACAAGTTTAAAGATGAAAGAATCAAAGAATAGGTTAAAGTACGGCATGTACAAAAAAAGCAATGACAAGAAAAGAAGAAAACATTAATAAAAGCTGAAATTATAAAATAATTTAACTACACAACTGTTGTAAATTAAACATATATTTCTTGGGCTGTGTTTTTTGTTTTTATCACTGGGAGACAGCCTGCATTAGTCTTCTGTTCATCTGTTGTGTTCATTAAGGGTCACCCCGTTCAGTCCAGCATGTCTCATTATTAAAACTCAGTGGGAAAAATCATGTTGACAATAATTCAACCAAAATTTAGGGTTAACATTAATATAGTAACTTTGACATTTTATTTCATGTGAATACATCTGTGATTTGAGCTTTTTACTCTTATTGAGAACTAATGTGAATTTACCTGCTGATATTTCAAATATATGTAAAGAGACATCATGTTTATATGCAAATTATAATTACATGAGATCCTACAAGCAGATAAAGTGTTTACTAAACACGTGTGTATTCAGTGGTGATACACAAACATTCATATTCCACGGGTGCATTCAATTAAATTTGACTTTCATGAACAGTCAATTTAATTTAATAATTGAATTCAAACAGGGAAAGCTTGGAGATTGAAGCATATTCATGCTATTTCTCACTCAAACCTTATGAAAACCAAGTTTTTTGTTTGTTTGTTTATTTGTTTGTTTTAAGTACATCAATAAATAAAACATGTTTTATCCATGTACTTGTTTTCCAATTAAAATTTGCTCCACTGTAACATATAGGGGTCCTCCCTCTCCTGATACCCTTACCCCTTACCCAGACTTGTTTTTATTGGAAGATGAAGCCTGCCAGCTGAGATGTGTCCCACAGGACAGACTGTCAGGACGGTCTGAAAGAAAGCATGAAAAGAGTGGCTCTGTGCCTCAGATTGACAATGAGGTGGAATGAATGCATGCATCCACAAAAGCTGTTTGTTTATGTGTCTATGCAATTTGTGTATATATGTATATATGCACTGCAGGTTACCTTTTAAATATGTATCTCTTGGGATTTAGATATAATAGTGAAGGTGACAGAAATAATTACTCATTTGTATCGCAGCGTATCTGCAAATTGTATCTTGCTTCATGCATATAGGCTAAACATTTCAGTTGAATAAACACAAAAAATATTAACCAATACATTAAAAATTAAAATACAATATTTACTATTTCTTCTGTTTTTTTTATCAGTGTATAATATTGTCTACCATTTTGTATAATAATCACTGACTATTGTGTTGAAGCAATCCCCCACTTTGAAAGATATAATCCTTGCAATCACAATTAAAGAACATAATTGGTGAAAGGACAATAAAAGGCCCTTAGAATTAAAGAGAAACAGCAAATTATTCTACCATATTACAATTTTGGGTATAAGTGGTATTGAAGCGCAAGCAATTTGCTATATGTCCGACTAGACCAGGTTTGAATTGTTCTTTAGTGAGCAGATGAACTGCAGATCTTGTGTTTGCATAATAGTAGCACTGCTGAGTTAAGTTAAAAATGAAGGTTTGGGTTTGTTTTGATAAATGTCCTCTGGTCCTTATCCAACAAAATCTAAATATTTCAACATGGCTAAGCATCATGGATGCTATCATGATGGTTTGTGTAAGTGGCTTTATGTTTTTTTTTTTTTTTATCTCTTTTGGCTTACTTTATTCTTGAATTGAAAACTCGTTTAATTGTTGAGCGATGAATGTTGGATATTAATGTGAACCCAGTAACTGGGTGGAGAGGAATGAATCGCCTTGTTTAGAGACACTTAACCACCATGGATGTCTGCCAACCTGGAGGCTTCACCCAGAGCGCTTCTGTTAGAAAGACCGACCGAAGCCACCCCGCTGCCAACCTGAATAACGGGAGTGTGTTTGGTCTTCATTCACCAGCCAAGCTGAAGGAGACTGGACATGGCTGTGTGTGTGTGTGTGTGTGTGTGTGTGTGTGTGTGTGTGTGTGTGTGTGTGTGTGTGTGCGCGCTTCAGGGCTGTCCTCCCTCTGGTCACACTTTGCCTGTCACTTCTGTTCAGTTTGTATTAGCGCTGCCACTCTCCGTCTCCCACTGCTCCTCACATCACCTTCTTCCTTCTCACACACGAGAATCTGTCAAGAAAGAGCAAAAGAAGTGTCAATATATTTGCCTCCCAAACCAAGTCGAGTCTAAGCAGATAGAAGAAACAGTGGAGTAGATAATTGTTAATAAATGGTCCTCATGGAAAATGCAGTCTTTATTCAGGCAAAACTTTTATCCACAGTGACGCCAAAATAGACCAAAACTGATACTTCAAAGTGTAAGCGATTAGGAACATAACTCCAATAAGCTGAGAGGAGAGGTCAGTGGATGGGAAGGTTAATAGTGAGTAGAGGTTGAGGATTCCCTACAAGATCAATAGTTTACAACTTTCAAATATGTAAGTTTAAACGTTGGTACAGATGGGATTATGATGCTGGGTTGTTGGTAGTTGACCTGGACTCCTGAGGTCCAGTAAAAAAAAAACTTTAAATGCTTTAACAGACCAGGAAATATTAGACATTTTATGATCCCACATTTGTGGGAGCAGTTCGAAGAAGCCCCCATAAGGTCTGATATGCAAACAGAGAAGTCAATAAAAACATGAATGAGTAAGCTTGGTGTGGAGAAACTAAAGACAGACAAAACTCATGGATTAGAAGTTACCGTTTAATTAATTGTATGTTGAGAACATAACAAGATTATGTGCATTTAGAATTTTAGCAGCTAAATTAATGAGTTCTCAAATAAAAAAGAATATTTGCTTAAAAACATTTATATTAAGTTTAACCCACCCTCCTTCAGAAACTGCATAATGATATTATCTAGTTTGTAAGAGATTTTGCATAATGCAGGTTTAATCTTAGATAAATTTTGTATTCTGAAGAGTCAGATAAAGAATATATATTATATATAATGTAAAATAAATCATTACTTTATTTCCAAATAAATTAAGTAAAACTGCTTGTCTTATATCCTTTAATTATATCCAGTTCAAAAATCCAGTTATGATATAATTATATATTTTTAATTACAATGAAGAATTTGACATTTGGTTAATGATACTTATGTCTGCATCATAGCTGCACTACAGTTGTACTTTTTGGTATTTGCTTTTTTTCTTGCTTCTATGTTATTTGTTGCATTGTGCAGGTTGCAAACCTTTAGTTTACTTTTCAACATGAGGAGTCAAATTAAGAGATTTAAAAAGAGATTAAGTGGGGTATTTTCTGAAAAGAAATATGAAGTAAGGTTCAATATCTTTTCATCCTAAACCAAAATATTCCTAAATCATGGGACCATTTAGTTCTGTTTTTAACATGCCTCACAATTCCTCCAAACTATCTAGGCTTTTCCTTTTATTGCTTTATTACTAAACCATTGGTTTCATCCTTATCCCAAGTAAACAACCATGACAGGAAGTGGCACAGGATCAAATGGTTACTGTTGGAGAAACCCACAAAGGGCGCTCCAACCTGGGGGACTGGAAAGCTTTACTTAGCTGAGGATAATTCCTTCTGAATGGGGTTCTCCCTTAAGGCTCTGGGATGCAGGAAGTGAGGCTCGATATTAATTAGAATTTGAATTAGAAAGACCCTCTTATCAGATTGCTCACAAGAGCAGCATGATCTGCAGAGCGGCAGCTGCAGATGTGGTTCTGAAATATCGCTTCATGTTGCTCTCTTGTAGCAACACTTCTGTAAAAGAAAAATACATATACATATACAGTTGCAATTTGCCCTTTTTAACCATAATATTGGGACTTTTAAGGCGTCTGGATTCAACAAATGAATACAAATAAACATCTTATGTTAAAGATTTTCTTTTTGTACGGTGAAACTTAATATTTGAAGAAAAATAAGCAACTAGCATTGCAGATATGAATTTATGTTATTTTGTGTGCATTAATTCAGTTAAACTTAAAGTTAAATATCAATTGGAGTTATATCAAGGGTTTTTCTAGAAAATTATGATCGGATATGATTTGTTTTTCCTTCAGAAGTAACCAAAAATCACAGTTAAAAAGTAGCCATGCATCTACAAACTGATCTGTTAAGCTAACATTCTTGTTAACCTGGTGGTTTTAGAAAGCTATCCATGCATGAAGCTCCATGGCGGCGTTTCAAACCCAAGGAAGCAAGAAAGATTTTTTCACCCATGGTTTTTTGTGTAACTCGCCTCTGCTATGATCTTGTTTTTGTGGGAGCAGATTAAGTGATGAGACAGTCCAGTCACATCCTGTGTTTCCCCAAATTGATTCACAATCATTATTTTCCTTTTTTTTAAATTGCCTTGTGCGAGCAGCTCGTGGGACCGTCATCAGTATAGCTGCGTCTCATTACAGCTGTTCCTCCCCCAAAGGCGAGCCTAAGGGAGTCCAGCACAGAAAGGCAGACATTTTTTGTTTTTCCAGCTCCTTAGAGGTCAGTTGTTGATTAATGTGCAGTTGTGTGGGTTAATCAGCTACTGACCCTACAGGCGATATGTCTATCATGGTCCGTTTTAATCAATAAGTGTGAACACTGGCGGCACAAACTCCTATCTTCACATAAAAATATCCAATTTTGATACCACAACAGACAGACACTACCACCAATCAGATCCTCTGTCTTCTCAACATGTGGCTGTATAATAAATAAAACGGGATGTTTGGTGGTTAAAATATCTATTTGAGGTGTTTCTGCAATTTAGTGAAAAAAGTAAAACACCATTTCCAAGAAACTTCAAACTTTGTTTTTCGAAGCTGCATATGCGTGATGAAATTCAACACAATTCTTGGTGCACATATTCTCTGCTCTTCTTCTTTTGTTATCCAACAGGACAATTATTTACCTTACATTTAGAAGGATGTGGGGACGGAAGATATTTTTAATTTTGGCTTTGTGAGTTAAATCAAATCTTTACAGTTAATACAGGTGTCATCTGTAATGATTTGCTTTAATTTGTGCACTGTGTTCATACTCCTTTTTCTTCTAGAGTTGAAGCAGATATTGTTTGTCAAAAACACACTTTTCTCCTGTGCAGAGAACCTGTCTCCTTTGTGATCAATGTGATTAAAATGTTGTTTATGGTAAAATAACATTCTTGAACAGATAAGCATGGCATATTTAGCCATATGAAAGTAATTTAAAGGATTTAAATTCAAATGTTTGAATTGAATCGGTCAGAAATTTAACAAAGCCATGATATCATCGTCAGACTGAATGGTCATCTAAAAGTTCATGTAATCTTGTAAAATTAAAGAAGCCACTATAAAAATAAAATAAAAATATTGTTTAAAGCGCTCTTCCTCACCTTTCTGCCATTTAACAAAATAAAATAGTTGAGGTAAGTCTAGCTGACCTAGAATTGTAAAAGTTAGTTTGATTCAGTATTAGACTAATATTATATGGAGTACGTTAACATCTGGTTTCAAAAGAGTATGGTTTTCAAAGTAAATATATCCGGGATTGTGTGGAGTTGGTTTCAACACCTCCACTGTTTATTTGGACCAGCACTGAACTTTGGGTCACTCACCCTCTGTCTTACCTAATCCTAAAGATCTGGTCACGACACAAAAACAAACAGTCTGCTCACTTGCATATCTACAATTATGCCTTAGCAAGAGCTGAATGCATAAAGTCAACACAGGTTAGCACAGGGTGTTGGTGATCTTTTTTCTTCTTTTTTTTTCTAGCAAAAAACACTTTTAAATTCGTGGCGGTCTACGATGTAATACTTTACTTCTCCCTTAAGCAGAGCAATTTACCAGATCTCATAATATAACCTATTCAAATTTACCATTCTGCTCTAAATACCTATAGTTAGATGTCTGGTTGTCCTTTAAGTGTTTTTGGTGCACAGATGTGCCCGGTCCCTGCAGGAGCCTCTGGATTGATACTCGGTGTCAGAGGGAAAATGTATCAGAGAGCATGTGATCTGCTGAGCAGCAGCAAAAACAAAGCAACTTTACCTCCCTCTCTCGTGGCTTGGAGATCATTGAAAATAAATTGTGTTGTGTCGCAGTGCCGCTGCAGACTAAATATTAATATGTGCTGCAGTCAGAGGATGCAAACGGTGCTTCAGATACAGATTTTTAGAGATTCAATTATAAGGATTTTTTTATTACAGATATAATATGAGGGATAAATTGAAATTTTCAACATTTAATCTCTAAAAGACTCAAAAACATTTATATTTTTTGTTACATGCCATGGGTCATCATTTCATTATGAACTGATGTGCTGATTTGTTTTTCTGGTTTCTTTGGAGCAACTTTTGAACAGACAAATAATTTTATTCGCCTTTGTTTATCTTGTGAGGATAGACAAATAAAAGAAGTTGTGTATTTGTAATAACCCGACTTTACTGAACAGCTACTCGTAAAATATTTGGATTTGTTAGATAAATTTCACAGTATAAAGCATATACTGACAGTATATGTCTCTGAATGTCATCACAGCCAAAAACACACTTTTTTTTGGTGCAGCTTTAAAGAGCGGAAAGTTGTTGTAATTTTCACCAATCAACTGAATTGCTGAAGCAAAAGCAGCAAACTTAAATATCTTTAAAGGTAGTTTTGGATGTAGTTATTTTATGTATTTTATACTATTGTTTTTCCCTGTTTAATGCATTGATTTAATGCAACAAACACCATTGTTAATAGTCAGTTGTTTTTAAATCGAAAAGGGGAAACAATGCGTTTTTAAAAATCAAGATATTAATGATTAAAAAAAATAAAAGTGCTAATAACCTTTAGAAATTGAAACATAAACGCAAAGAATTAAAATATATTGTGGGAAGGGTAAGTTGTGCTGTAAAAGGAGCAAATGACACACACTTTCTGGACAGGTCCTCCAGGTGGGTTAGAGTTTGGATCAAGGACAGATTGGTAATCACCTTCTCATTTTGATAGATGACATGCCACAGTCTCATGTGACATGCCATGTTGCACTGGAGTTGACAGCAATATATTACTTTGGCAGGGTTTTCTTGAGCTATCCTGACCAATTTTAGGTCATAGTAAGTGATAACTACCAGAAACCTGAGGAATGTCACAATCCTCTTCGATCTACAACCATCTCAAAAAAAGGACTAAATTTCAGGTTGTTTATGTTTTATGTTTTTGTTTTCGACATCCTAATGAGTTGGTTGTTTCAATTGCTTTGACAGACTTGTGAGAAGATGTACATCTAATGGGTCATAAAAAGAAAGGGGGGTAACGTAGAGCCTTGAAGGACGCCACAATCCTATGTATGGCATCTTTTGGAGAGAAAATCATCTATACAAGTTATTAAGGCATTTAACCTTACACTTTATTGACTATGGCTTACAATTGAGACAAAACAGATTGTTGTAATCAGATATATAAGATTCATAATAATTGTTTTGGGTTTTACATATAAGTGTTTTAGAACAATGAAAATAAAATGGACTTTCATAAACAGCTGTGCCAGAGGAAAAAAAGAAAAGAAAAACATATCGGCTAACCGGCTAAAGATTCTATAAGGCACAATTAATATTTATTCTTTTAAGGTTCAAAATACAATAAAGAAAAATACTAAAGTTTTTTACATTATCCATTTTTAGAATAAAACTATAGCAGTATTTTGATGAGATATAATACATTCATTTCCTCTTTTTTATTTTTTATATCTTCGTGTCTTTTTATTACTTCGCTCAAAGGAAAACCGTGAACGTCTGGAGAATACCAATTTGTTGCTTTATCATCCAGTTTCTCAGCTGAGATGTTTATCTTTGACCTGAGCTGCTTCAAATAAACAGAGGTGATGAATGAGTCTGACTTTTTTTTTTAAGTTGGAGGCACCACAGAAAGAAGTTAACAAATCTTAAATATTAAGTTGAAGGGAGAGTATGCAGGCTTGTAGTCTGCCAGAGACCTTGAGTGTTTTTAAACTATGTTCTCAAAATAAGTCTCTGCATTACTGACTATTACTGACAGTTTTACCTACTTTTTTTCAAACCTTCATTCGTTTCTATTGGTAAAAAATTATTTGTGTGAGCAAAACATCAGTTTAACTCTAACACAAGGAAAGCCTTAATCACAGCCAAAGTCCTGGATATGCCTTCCCAACAGTTCTTAAATAAACCATCCTTTTAAGGCTTTGATTATCCTGTTGCAGGATTTCCTGTAGATTTTTGTTAAACTCGGTTTGGGGGTTGTTACGCAACGGCTGTGATCATTTAAAATGTAACCACAAATGAGTCTCAATGAAAGAAATTACCCAACATTAAATTATGTGTTGCTGTTTATTAATAAATATTATTACGTGTAACTATGATACTATCTTTTAACAAAAAATGCATTCACATTAACCTTCTTTAGGTATGTTTCTTTCTTGTTTTCTCTCACTGTACGTCGGGCCGTACTTCTTAAATTTCCTTCACTCCTCACAGCACAACACTGGTCACTAGCCGCATACTCATCCATGCAGGCAAAAGTGGAGTTTGTTATTCAAAATGAATTACATTTCAACATTTAATGGTATTTATAGGTTTTTCCGACTCTGATTATGGTTAGTGTAAGTGTGAAAATATAGACTTTATATGTGTACATATATATCTAACATGCTTTGCGTTTTTTGGGGGGCGAGGGTGGCTCAGAAGGCAAGTTCGTCCTGTAATTGGTGAATTGCAAATCCCGGCTTTTGTCCAACTTGGGCAAGGCACATCACCCACCTTGCCCAGCCTTGCTTCTGTCAAATTACCCTAGGGCAGCTGTGGCTACAGTGCAGTAGCTCGTGCTGGTGAGCTACTGCACTATAGC